>ML789231.1:57392-67736 GCA_009831015.1 Picea engelmannii | reverse complement strand
CAAATCAGGACTCAATTGAATCCATTGCTTACATTTTGAAAATAATGTTGGTGGACATTCATTATGAAAAACTATGTAGATAGTGTACATGAATTGGTCTACATAAATATTAAAACTATTCTTTTAACCTTGGTATCTGACATTTTTTGTCCATTCTAAAAAAATAAGGGGTTTACCTTGCTTATAAACTATGTTCAATCGTAAATGTTCAGAATGGGAAAACTAACAGTATAGCATGAGATAAAGAAGATAGAATTGATACCTAAAATACTTCAAAGAATGAAATTGTACAAGTTGATCATGCATGTCATCCAATAAATACTTAGAATAATTGAACCTTTCAACCTGAGAAATCCCGAGAATAAACCCTGAGACTATTTCATCAATTCTGCAATCATTTATCATATTCCATAATTAAACAAATCATTGCAATAATCTCCCTAGATATGTTTACGAAAATATCCATTGGAAAAGCAAGGTAGGATTAGGAATGTTTTCTTTTTTCAGATAAGAATCTTACAAGTCAATATTCTTTTTATTCCACTAATAAGGAATTAAACTCGGTACTTAGGGATTCTTCATAAATGGGTGTTTTATTATATGGTAATAATGGAATTTCATATATTGCATATGGGCTAACATGGAAAATCACTTGGGAACCATACAAAGACATTACAATTCTCTGGGTTGGGTTATAGAGTTTCAAGCACACCAAGATGAATTCAAGAAAACAATATGTCAATGGAAAAATGCCTCCATAAGGCCACAATCCCAAGTGGGAAAAACACCATGGGAATCCCTAAATCATTGATATATAGGTTGAAAATTTTCATAAGCACTCTTCATAGTAAGATTAGGTTCAAATACATCTCCATCTCTATCAATCAAATGGTCAAGATCAATATTTTGTGTAATGGGTTGTGCAATGCTAACAAGTTTCCACCTTGGATCCGTGGTTTCTAGTAATTTATGGTTATGCTTTTCTTACTAATCTCACAATACTAAACCATAATATAATTGAATGTAGAAAGAGGGTTGACAACTATACTCATTTGTCTATAATTTTGAAATATTGTTACTATATTTTGTTTTCCCATTGTTGTCAACTATTAATATTAACCATAGACAAATGAAAATTAGCTTTATTTTAACCAATGAAACTGTTTTCACAATATGACGACCTTTCATTTATTTTGCATGGATAACGCATTAAAAATCACCCCTAATAACCAAACACTTCCCTTTTTTTATTTGGGATAAAATGACTAAAATATAGTGCATTAGTCATTTTATCAACAAAAAATAGTTGTACTATGTGATTTCATTAATTCTAGTGTTGGAGGAGGCTATTTTGGATAAGTTTTGGGAATCGCACAGAAGTGGATCACACGACATTTTGACAAAGGAGAAACGCGCTTGGAAAACAACTAGTGTATTTTAAGGAGTTAGTGCACAAGAGGCAGAAGCTACTTAGGAGTTTTGGGACATTTTGTCCACTTTGTAACCATGTTGTAACGAACTTAGCCCTAATAGAATACTATAAATATATAATGGGTTTTTTGTTAGAAAGAGAGCTTAGTCAGGAGAGTGGGTGGTTAGTGAAGAGTTGGTTAGTGATTCATATTGTTGACTATTTTGGTTCAGTTTTCAAGTATGAACTGAGTTGAAGATTAATAGAAAGGTATGTGTGCACTACAACATAGAACGACTTAGGCAGGTTTGAGAATTTTCAATTGATATATATATTTGTAAGCGGAGTGCACAACTATAAGGATCTTGAGAATGAATAATATAAGAAGCTAGCCATTATGGACGTATCCCAGTTTGGGGTGAACCACGTTAAAATGTTGTGTCTTTATGTGTTGTTTATGTGTGTTATGTTTCTAACGCATGTGATGGATTGTTAGTATATATTTTTTTACTATTTGTGGCTACTGTGCAATGATGGTGAATATTTAGTATTCTAAATATGTCACTGATATATGTTGTTATGATCCTTCACACTTAAGTTAATGATGAATGAATGAATGTTAAGTGGAATAATGTCACACACATGGTATATTGCATGATAATTAAAGGTTAATTAATGAAAATTGTGCACCCAATAGATGAATGAACAATGCATAGTATGGTCATGTTGAATACCTCAGTTCCCCTCATCACTGCATAAAATTGGTTCCTACATCCCCTCTAGATGCCTCAGGTAAGACATCACTTGCTTGTAGGTGATGCCAAAAGGTCCGATGTCTAAGGGTTTTGTTGGTTTATTATTATTGAACCTAGGGTCTACCCAGTACACACCAACACATGGTTTTGTTGTCAAGACCGAGATCTACAAATGAGGGGGATGTGGAGGCCCACTAAGGAGGATATTGGAGTATTGTGGAATACTAATGAGATCAAGTTTGCATTAAATGAGAATCATAATCCACATATCAATGTAGAAGAATGGTCACAAAGGTATGTTTTTACAGATTTTCATAAAATTTTCTTTGTTGACTTCCCGAATGTGTTAGTAGAGTGGATCCAAAGATTTATTGAATAGACCAGAAGATATTGAACTGTGGTTCCGAGGAATTGGACTCCTGAATTGATTCGAAAAGTTAATGCAGTAAGCAATAAGACATCATGCACATTTAGCTATTGGTTGGATAGTGTGTTGGGAGGGTACATTACTAAATTTGTCATTGATTGTACTCAGCCGTATAGTGCTACTGAAAGAGAATTATTTAAGGGACCACGTGGAATATACCTGAAGTCAATATCTACGTGGATTAAGATGTTGTTATGCAACAAAGGAGTGATGACAATGGAATCTGATTGCTAAGCACCTTTGTGAACATAGGGGAATTGGGTGTTGACTAGGGAATGATTTGAGCGTAGAAAGGGATGAAAAGAAGGAATGGGGAATGGATGGGATGAGGATGGCAAGTGAAGAAGAAAGTGCAACGAACAAAGAGATTGGAATATTGTGCAACAATAAGAGGTTTAAACCGAATAACAAGATGATCGTGGTTGAGAGATAATGGAAACACAGTGAGATTGAGGAAAGAGACGTTGGTGCAATATTCTAGATCGAAGGGATTCTATGCACATAAGAAAAGATCCGTCAGTTCAGTATAGTAGAAGAGGATCCCACTCAGATTGAACTTTGCGTTGAACCCATGACCCCATGTGTGTCGCCAAGAACTGAGGTAAGATTAGAAGTTTTTTCAATTGTAGTTAGTGAAGGAAGTAAAGTTAGTAGTGGAAGCAATTGAAGTAGTGGAAGTAGTATGTTGAGTCAGAATCAATTAATGTTTTTAGGAAAGAATACCACGCAGAACACGATGGTGGGGGTAGATTCCACCTTAAGGATACCTCTCTTTCAAGGGACCATTTCAGAAGATCCATAACAACATTTGTTCATTTGAGACATGATATGGACTATGAAGAATGTCCAGGACGATGATGTGAATATTGCATAGTTGGAAACAACCTTCAGAGATCACGAACTATTATGGTATATGAATTATCAGAATACTACACCTATGTGTCAGAAGAGAACATTGGCAGAGGTAAGAAAATGTTTGTTGAAAGAACTCCAGAAGCCTGATACTCAGTCGCAGTGCATTACGATGCTAAAGGAGATCAAATAGATAGTAAATGAATCAATATGGGACTATGATCAAGGTTTTAAGATATTGAAAGATCAATTACCGTTCCAGATTCTGGATGAACATCATAGAGAATGGTTTATTGCAGGTTTATTGCCACATATACACTGCCCTTTGACGCAACAAAAGATTGCGACACAATCGAAAGCTCTAGAAATTGTGATGAAATTGGAAGCATACCCTATAGGAGATAATAACACGGGGATGGATCAAGTCCTGTCATAGATGGTTGCACTAACTATTCAGTTGCAAGAGATTATGAAAGGAAAATAAAAGCGTGAGGGATTCTGGTGTATCACTTGTAAAACATAAGGACAACATAAATATGAGTGACCATCATTCCAACTATACTTGAATACAGGAGCCCCAAATCCGTTAGGGTTATGGTGTGAAATTTGGATGATTGTGGGTCACCACCCTGATAATTTTCCATTGATGCAGAAATACTATAGTACTATGAGGAACTTTTTTTGTAATTTTTGTAAGTCTGTCGAACACAACGAGAATGATTGTCACGTCTTGGACCTAATGAGAGACCGCACTGCAAATGATTATAGAGTCCAAAGTGAAGAAACATAAAGGGGAGCCCCAAATTTTAATTCTCCCATAGGAGGTTATAACCAAGGAGGTAGAGGAGGCTTTAGAGGTCGGGGAAGAGGAGGCTTTGGTTGATTAAGAGGACCTATCATATGTTATAATTGAAATAAAACTAGACACTTGGCTAGAGTCTATCTGAATCCTTGCATGACATGTACGTATTGCATAGCACTAGACCATGTGACAAAGGATTGTCCACATTTGATAGAGAAATGAAAAGAAAAGAGGAATACAAACACACAGATGATAGCAGTAGAAGCATGTGACAAACAACCTAATATATCAGCAGTTACGTGTAGTGGAACAAGAACCAGAGAAAATGCGATGGATCAAGGGAGTAGAATTCACCAGTGGGTAAGGAAAACATCATAGCCATTACCATTGTTTGATACGAAGAAAGAGAAAATATATACCAGTAAGAAAGAAAAGGATTGATAGAATCAACTTCAACTGTGCCACCTTTGTATGATGGACCACTAGTGTTTAATAAGCCTCTAGTCTATGATCATTCAAAAAAGAAAGCTGAAAAGGTAAGCACTTTGCAAAGTTTCTTAATAAGTTGTTTAAAATTAATGAAAGGTGAATTTGCTTTGAGTAGTTTGCCCGAAATGATTGACCATTGTTCCCAAGGAAAGAGAAACTTGTCGCACACAGAGTAGTTAACCAGGTGCACAATAAGAAGCGAACAAATAGGGAGTTTCATCTCAATGCACAAATAAGAGCTTATGAAATGGACAATATAATTTTGGATTTAGGTTTTTATGTGAATGTTATCTCGAGACATACTTGGGAGATGATGGGCCAACTGAAATTGATTTGGTATCCTATCTAGTTGTGATTAGGGAACCAACATAAGATCACTCCAATGGGAAGGTTGCATGAGTAAGTGTCAATATTGATGGAGTGCGCAGTGTAGTAGAATTCAAAGTGATCGAAATAGCAGATGGTAGTACACCATATCCAAAACTATTGGGACTTGATTGGGAATTCAATAATCATACCATCATTGACTTAAAGAAAATGCAAATGGTATTCAAAGTGGAATACTTGAAGGTTACCACACCATTAGACCCTACTGAAGGAAGAAGGTATATAGAACCAACAAAGAAAAACTAACTTGATAATATGTATAATATAACTACGTGGATGGATGATTATGTGAATCCTACAACTGAAGGCATACTTAGTTGGAGGAGTATCAGTTCATGCATGTCAAACTCAAGAGAAGCTTTGGAGAATTGGCAACAAAGACTGCATGAAGTGTTGACAAGGAAGTGTGCTTGAATTACCCACATATTGAGATGGTTTGGAACTGAAATAGTCGAACCTCCAAGGTATAATGGACTAACATCTATAGAATCTTTTATCAATGAGTTTGAAATGTAGATTCCAGAGAAACAAAGACTCTTGGTCGTAGATGTCGCATTGAAAGCGACTTCAACGAGATGGTGGGTTGGGCACAAAGATGGCATAAGAGATTGACAATAGTACAAAATGTTATTACAAGTTATATTTAGGATAGAGAATGAAAGTATCATGCCAAAGTATAGTGGATTAATTTTTCTAGCAGATCATGTTACAAAGTGTACTGCGCAGTGGAGATTGACACCACAAGAAGAATGGACTCACTTATTTGTGTATACTCTGGACACAATGCCCACGAATTGATACATAGAACTAGAAGTGCACAAAGAAACAACATATTGGGAAGAGTTGACCAAGAACTTCAAGGTAACATTCAATTTTTAAAACAATAATCCTTTGATTGAATCAACCTTACAAGTTATCAAGAATAATATTTTTGCATCATAGGACTTGTTGGGATCAATACCTTTGTATAGTGTGCCTAAAGTCACTGTGACAATTGAGGAGGTCTTTCACTGTTATAATGTTGTAGAAGAATACCAAGACAAGGAATATCTAAGGAAGTTGCAGATATCAAAAATGAAGGGGAACACACAGTAGAAGGAATGGAGGTTGAGTCATCTCTATATGTAAAGCCTCTAAGAACACGAAAAGTGAACATTGGTATAGAAGATAAGACAAAGTTTGTGAAGGAGACTACTAGCGCGAGGAAAAAAATGAGAATATTGTTGACTTATTGCACGAGTATCAGGACTTGTTTCTAAATACTTTTTTAGATACAAAGGGAATTGCAAGAGAGTTGGGAGAGATGAAAATCTCATTGAAACCAAATTCCAAACCCGTGCGACAGAGACCCTATAGAATGAAACTAATATATAAGTAGGAGGTAAAAGCAGAGATAGACAAGATGTTAGAGGCTAGAATTATATAACTTGATGAAGAATCAGAGTGGATAAGCCCAATGGTGGTTCAAGACAAGAAGACAGGAGGAATTGAGATATGTGTAGATCTAAGAAAGTTTAACAATGCTTGTTTACACGACCCTTTTCCTACACCTTTTATAGATAAAGTATTAGAGAATGTAGGGGGTCAAGAGGCTTACTCTTTTATGAATGGATTTTGAGGATACCACCAGATCAAGATTGTGCAAGAAGACCGATATAAAATGACCTTTGTGATAGAATGGGGTTGTTACCAATACACAATAATGTCGTTTGGGTTGAAGAACACACCAACAATATTGTGTAGAGTAGTTGTCATAGCCTTCAAAGAGTTCATTCATGAGTTCTTAGAAGTCTACTTAGATTACTGGAAAATATTTAGTTTATTGAAATATCATGTTGAACTTTTGCGCTTAATGTTGGATAAGTGTAGGCAATACCAGATCTCATTGAACCTGAAGAAACACATTTTTTTTTTCCTTTTCGAATTTTGTTGGGCCATGTGGTGTTTAAATAAGCATTGTTAATGGACCCTACAAAGATAGTTGTGATTGTTTATTTACGACCACCAACTTTAGTGTGATAGTTGAAATCCACATTGGGTCATACAGGATATTATATAAAAGTTATCAAAGGATATGCGCAGATCACATGCCCTATGGAGAATTTGTTGAATAAGGAAGTTAACTATTAGTGGAATGATGAATGTCAGAAGAGTCTTGATACATTGAAACATAAGATGGTCACTGCACCGATTTTAGTTTTTCCTGACTGGATAAAGGAATTTCATGTTCACATGGATGCCTCTTCTATAGCATTAGGAGTAGTTTTGGCACAACCAGGTGAAGGAGATATAGACCATCCGATTGCAATTTCTAGCAGGGAGTTATCATTTACAAAGAAGAACTATACTGTGATAGAACAAGAAGGTTTGGTGATGGTGTATGCCTTGCAAAAGTTTATACATTACCTACTAGGATCTCACTTCAAGATTTATACAAACCACTTTGCGCTCAGATACCTAGTGAACAAGCCAGTGTTGGGGGGAAGAATATGCAGATGGATTTTTTTGTTCCAAGAATATGAATTTGAG
The DNA here is from genome assembly GCA_009831015.1 of Picea engelmannii. Taxonomy (NCBI): domain Eukaryota; kingdom Viridiplantae; phylum Streptophyta; class Pinopsida; order Pinales; family Pinaceae; genus Picea; species Picea engelmannii. The sequence goes on along the minus strand of ML789231.1, from coordinate 60,084 downwards.
GTGATCGTGAAACCATGAAAGTTTAACTCTAGACCAGATCACTTATTGCGCATACTACGAGGTGAAGATGCAGGGAAATTGGATGACAATTTACCACACATGCACTTATTTGCAATTCATATGGTGGATGACTATTTTGTAGACATTGTTCAATTTTTTAGCACAAAAGTCACTCCATCAGAATTCATAGTGGAACAAAATAAATAACTAGTAGTAAAGGCAACATACTACCAATTGATAGCAATAAATTTGTACAAGTTAAGCACATATGGTATTCTGCGACATTGCGTATTGGAGCACGAAATAAATATGTTACTGTTAGAGGCACATGCAGGGGTTGTAGGGGTCACTATGTAAGAAAGGAAACAACTTAGAATATTCTACATGTAGCATTATGGTGGCCTGCCCTTCACAAAGATGTTAAGGATTTTTTACAAAGTTGTGATGTTTGTTAGATACATGGAAAGACGTTTAGGAGAGATGAAATTCCCTTAGTTCCACAAGTGACATTACAATCATTTGATAAGTGGACAATCGAATTTGTAGGGCCAATTAATCCACCAGCTAAGAGGTTGGGAGATAGGTACATCATTACTGCGACAAACTATTTAACTATATGGGTCAAGGCAGAACCAATCAGAGACTGCAGTGCAGAGACATCTGTACAATTTTTGTTTGAGAATGTAGTAACAAGGCTTGAATTCACAAGGATACTTATGAGTGATCAGGGAACTCATTTCTTGAATAGGATGATTGTATAATTAACAAAGGAGTTTCAAATCCATCATCAAAAGAGTACATCATACCATCCTCAAGCAAATGGCACATTAAAATCATTCAATAAGATCCTGGAACATGAGCTAACAAAGGTTTGCAATGTAAGTCGGGATGAATGGGACTTGAAGATTCCAATAATATTATGGGCATATAGGACTACACGTAAGAAGTTTACAGGACAAACTACATTCATATTGATGTATGGCCAAGAAGTTGTGATGGCTATGGAGTTTATTGTACCAATTTTGTGCATTGTTGCGATGGTAGAGCTTACATATTCAGGCGCAGTGGAAAAGAGATTATCATAAATTATGGAAGTATAAGAAGACCATTTTGTTGCAAGGTTACATCAACAGGTTTAGAAAGCGCTTGAGAAATCTTGGCATGACATGCATATCAAGCATAAGTGGTTTTAGACAGGAGACTTAGTGTTACTTTATGAAAACAAGTTTTTGCAACACCTAGGGAAGTTCCAGATGCATTAGTTAGGATCCATGTGATTAGTTTTGTGACAGATGCAAGTGTTGTCCAGTGAGAGAAACTGAATGGAGAAGTTTTGGAAGGAATGGTTAACGACAGTTGGTTGAAACTGTACAGGGTCAATCGTCCTTCCACACATTAAGTTGAATGCACAATAACTTTAAATATTTATTGTACTGTAGATAAAAAAAGAAAGAAAAAGGAAGAAAAAGAAAGAAAAAGTAAACAAAAGGGAAAAAACAAGAAAACAGTTAAGGGAAGAAGTAGAAAGTTAAAGAGTGAATCAACATTTAAAGGAGTTAAGATTAGCAAGTAAACAAGAAAAGCATGAAAATGTCGTGGAAAATAAAGATGTAGGAGTAGGCACAAGCCTTAAGTCACATTGACTTAGATTTTTCAAAGTTCCTAATCGAGATGTTACAAGGATTGTAGGTGAGTGTTATGCAAGAACTCAACATGCACGTAGAAAATACCTCCAATGAGTTGGTTAAGGTCACGACAGAGAACGTAGCTTTGCATATTGACTACAACAAAGTAACCATGGAAAGGGATTTGGCTGCACAAAAGGAAGAGAGGATGCAGTAGGCATTCAAAAAAGTGCATAACGAACTTCCAGATGTACCAATGGAGGTGGATACTCCAATAGAAGAGAAGGTGGCAAATATCAGTGAATCTTATTCAAGGCCTCCACTCGAAGATTATAGAATTGGAAGCACACGCAATACCAGGTACTCCACATGAGGAGAAAGGGTCAAGGGAGAAGATGGTGAATACGACTGTTGAGAATATCAAGAGTTTAAAAGAAGAGTGTGCCAAACTTTGTGAAGAAAGCATAGAAGTCTGTTCTCGGTTGAAAGAAGATGCCAAGTTACAAGTAATTAGGTAGAAGATTCAAGATGTGTAGGAGAAAGCACATAAGTTTAAGGAGACAATGAGAAGCTTGCCACCAGAAGAGAAGATGGCAACAATGTGTTAGGGACCTAACCTACCTAACCCCTCAAGTGGGTAGAATAATATATTTCCATGTAATAAAGATCAATATTAATAAGGCCTAACAATACAGAGGAATAAGTCAAATGTAAGAAGACCTAATAGAAGCTTCCGCTTCCAGAAGGATCTTCCTCTAGATTATTCTTTTGGATAGATAGATTTAATATAAATAGGAATAGAGGGCATGAGAAGTTTTGTTAGGAACCAAATATCAATATAGCATAGAAAAACATCAGAAAAAGTACTCAACACCTTGAAAAAGAGATAATTTCAGAGAATAAGCCTCTTCGAGGGGGCAACCGCCTTTTACCCCACTTAAATGTTCAAGTACAAGATGATTCAAAATGAAAATGTCTCCTTGGTATATATAGGAGACTAGGAGATATAATTACAACTAATGGCCTAAAGCCGACATAAATAAAATAACATTACTAATATAATATGC
>ML789230.1:263211-279580 GCA_009831015.1 Picea engelmannii | reverse complement strand
CTATTTTGAGCTATAAGTCAATTAAATTCACTGAAGAGGTCATTTTGGGCACATTACTTGGAGGAACCTCTCAGTGTAATAGCTCATTGGAATCGGGAGGAGCAACACTACAGGATGGGATGGCTAGAAGTGGCTTTCAGTGGCCAGGGAAGCCACAAGGAAAGATAAGGCGCTTTTCAGAGGTAAAAAGGTTAATTAATTAATTAAAGTGATTTAATTAATTAATTAAATGTTAATAAAATGAAAGTCACTTTGGAGGGGCAAGAGGAGCCAAAAAGTATAAAGGGAAGGCAAGGGCCTCTACTCATGCATTTCATGTATGATCATATTTTCATATCTAGCTTCTAGCTAGTGAGCCCAGCATTGGGGGTTTTGGGGGTTTTGACTTAACAAACCCTAGAGGACGATTCGGTGGTGAAAGATTCCACCTAGCTTGTCCCAAGCTTGGTCTCGGAGATGCAATACGCTCCCACACCATTCTAGTTCCAGATCTACTCAGTTGCAGAAGGATTGCACATCAGTTACTTGTGCAAATAGAGAGAGGGCGCACCAGTTGGGGGTTTCCAGCAAGGGGGGCGCACCATTCTTTGAGAGAGATCCATTGCAGGTGATTGGCAAGGCTTTTGGAGATTATATCACCTGGGTATTCATTGCAGGGCTTTGGACAGCAGATCTAGTCCATTCTTGAGGAGTTATCACGGCTAGATCATCATCTACAGGTTGGGACAGCTTTGGGAGAGAGAGGAGGATTTGGTGATTCAGTGATTTGCAGATCTAGGAGGCTATACCTCATATCTGACCTTGAAACTTCTTCCAGGGGTTTGTGACTGGCCGATCTATCATTTTGGAGAGTTTCAGGAGGTTTGGAGGCCTCATTCACCTAGGCCGAATTATCTAGGGTTTCAGGCATCCAGGGGGGCGCACCATTCAGTGGAGGAGTTCAGATCCACAGGGTTTGAGAGTGACTTTGGAGATTCGGGCACCTGGGTTGTCCTTACAATTGCCCGATCTATCAGTTGGCATATTTCTTGGGGTGATTGGACACTTTTGGCAGCAGGGCCGAATTGTTGAGGAGCTTCAGCATTCCAGCAGGACGTGGCATCATCCAGTTAGGGTTTCTGCACTTCATACGGCCAGATCTACCTTGGTATTGGTCTTCATCTCTTATCCAGCCTTTGGAGGCTTATTTTGTATTATCAGGAGCTTTTTGTAGCAGCTCATACTTCTATCTTGGAGCCATCTGTTGAGCATTCCAGATCAGCATCTTCATTGTAGCAGGTTCCTCTATTTCATGAATAAAATCATATTTGAGATGTTTTGGCTTGTCTATCATATTTCATATGGTTGAGGTATGTTCCGTGGTTGTCTCTTCTTGTTATTTGCTGCAAACATTCATATAAACACACCAATAAACCCTAAGGCCGAAATCAAGAGGCCATTCAGCAAGTAAACACATCTAAACAAGTAATTCAGCAAAGTGTTTGAAGAAATGCCACAACCAGAAAAGTTTTAAAAAGACACCAAAACCGTGATGATCCTTGCATAATGGCTTGGGATCATTACAGTGGTATCAGAGCTTAGATTCCTGCCAGCCAGTGGGAATTAGCACATACATACAGAGCCATAAGGAGAGATGGATAGGATATGCCTTGAGATATCATGTTTGGAGATAATGTATCATGGCCTTAGCGAGGAAACTAAGGCTATAATAACCTTTCCTCAGTACGTAGCCTTCAGGAAGCCCAGTTGGAGTGAAGAGGATATTTTACATGGCATCATTTTAGCAGATAAAAAGAGAAAAGAAGCAGCTAAATGGTGGGAAGAACAGAGAAACCCCACGCCCATTAGGAGCACGCAACCTTGCTGCTATTGCAAGGGGACATGGGAACCAGATCATAGGTGCAGGGGTAAGGATCAAAAGCACACTATTGAGGCACGTTATGAAAGTGATGATGAGATGTGTGAGGATGGAGTGATAGATGTTGATTTGGGACAGTCTAATGATGATAGTGACTCTTGCACAGAGGCTAGTGATAGTGACTCTTGTACAGAGGATGATGCTACTAGCACGCTTGAGGAGGATGATGACCCTTGTTTAGTGGATAGGCAGCTGGATGGACAGGACGATAGCACCAATATATCAGCAGACATATCATATACCATTGATGACCTTACACCTCAGCAAAGTGGTGACACTAGTGAGGATTCACACGTGTTTTCACCTACAGGTGACCAGCCTCCAATGGGGGCCATGACACATCTATCATCTGTTCAGACACCCATGATAGCCACGTCACATGAGGAGATCAGTGGCACGTCAAGTATGATGGATGAGCCCAGTGTGAGGAATGCAAACCATGGACAGGTAGACCCACAGATCCAGGAGGAGGTACAGGACGTACAGGCAGTTGACCTCACACATACAGGTCAGCCAGAGGAGATTGAGTCGCAACTTTTGGAGACTCCATTAGTTGAGCAGATTATGGAGACTGACAGGTTGGTGGAGCACTTACTTCCAGGATCGACATGCAATGAGGAGGATGCACTCTTTATTGGTCAGGACGACCACAACATGTGTCTGGATACATCTATATGGGATCCAGGAGCAGATGATAGTAGCAGGTTGAGTGCACAGGAGGATACGACTGCCCATACAGGATACAGTGTAATTCAGGGGGAGATAGCACCTGGTGAGGGGGTGTAGTGGCATACAGGAGTACCCAGCAGTACAGTAGATCGTGGACAGTTCAACACGTTATCTTAAGCAGAGAGTGTCTTTGGGGACTCCAGAGTCGACATTAGCAGGACTGACAGTAGCAATGAGGGATATGAGGTGGCACCTCAGCATGACCATGATCAGGAGTCACACCACTTAGCAGCACAGTTGAGAGTCAGTGAGGATATGATCATGGCAGCCACCAGACGCAGTGATGACATGCATGCATTAATGGCAGATTACTGTTGGAGAGCATCAGTGGCACGTGGTAGTTCAGATGAGGGATTTGTCATGGATGATTTTCACACTTTCAAGGAAAGAGCGTTGATGATGAGGACTGACTACCAGCAGTTGTTGACTGACAGGGACTACCTATTGAGGATTGGTGAGATGTATCATGAGGCCCTGAGGGAGCAGGAGTTGGAGGTGGATAAACTTACTCAGGAGTTGGAGAGCACTCGAGGATTCTTGAGAGGCCCACAGACAGCCCTTCAAGAATCAGAGTCTAGGTCAGACAAGCCTCTTGAGGAGATTTGTCAGAGATCCACTTCATCTGTCTTAGTAGACACTCAGATATATCATTCAGTCACGTTGCTAGGAGATGTTGATGATCTAGTAGAGGAGCACCAGATGATGGATGACACTTCCATTTGTCTTCCGAGAGCGGTTGGCCTCCATGTAGAGGTTGATCCAGCAGTACGCCTAGGATCTATGAGACAGCATGAGCCTACGGGAGATGACATGGGTATGTCGGAGCATACAGTGATGAGTGATAGCTCACAGAGACATGCCAAGATGTATGGTGGGATTCAGAGGGGTATAGTGCCTTGCAAGGAGGAGACACACCTAGGGGAGCATGCAGATGTCACTCCTTTGCAGCAGCACCTAGTTATGAGAGATCACCTTCACCATATCAGTAGTTGCATGGGAGATGAGAGATGGAGGTGGGTTGAGCAGCAGTTGGAGGAGTTACTTCCGGTTGTACTGGATGGTTGGGATTCGGTGATGACCACAGGAGAGTACTTATCATGGATACCGATGGACGAGCTTCTGGTCGAGTCCTTGGGATTGACCAAAGCAGGTGACGCCTTCCAGTCCTACAATCAACTGCAGATATGTCTGTTATCCTTTTCCGACACATTTATCATTGACAACAGCATGAGGAGGATAGCAGATGAGCACAAAGGGCTTCTGACAGTGATCAGTCTCACACAAGAGCAGTTAGATGAGATTGGAAGTGATAAACTTCCAAGTTTTCCATGGGATCCAGGAGTTCATTGGGTGAGTCGGATGTTTCACTACATGATGACCCCGGTTGCGCCCGAGAGCCACACACTCCACTGGGGGTCGGTCTGGAGTGGGCTTGTAGGGATTTGTCCGATAGAAAGAGGCAGCTTTTCACTCTTGATCATCATGATTGGACGTGGAGATGGGTGGATAGGTGCTTCTTCTACAGAGATGTCTTTATAGATACAGTTTCTGGACAGCAGGTCTGGTGGTCACAAGTATTTCAGCTTGAGGATCCAGAAGAGGAGGATCCAGTATGTATGCAGCGAGCAGACAATCGTGGTCAGAGTAGTGCAGGGCCAACATGGTGATCTTCGACAGAGGTTAGCATGGGATCCAGGGATTGCAAGGTTGAGCATTTCACTGACTGACAGGGGCGAGTGGACCTTTGGAGGGGAAGGTTGTTCTAACTTTCCGTCTAGCTTTAGTATTGAGGGGAGCACAGTGCTTGAGGGTGTCTCACGGAGATCTTGCAATACCTCATTCTGGCATCAGCATGTACAGTTGATGGAGGTCGTGTGGATCTTGGTAGAGATTTGGAGGATGGACTCATTCCGAGATGAGGCCATGTGTCATGTGCAGGAGGTTCATAGGGTTGATATCTTTCAGGACTATGCTTCGCAGAGTATTGCAGTTCAATTCCTGATATGGGATCCAGGGGATGGAGTGTACTATTGTTCGTCTTTGGATGGGTTCTACTGTGTATCCCACAGGTGGACATGGGATCTTGGTATTTTATTTGAGTGGATTTGGTTATTTCTTGAGGACAAGAAATTTTCTAGCAGGGAGGACTGTAATGTCCCCACTTTGGGACATCATCACAATGCAGAGGTTTATGATGGTTAGAGTAGCCAGATGGGTGTTATAGCGAGTACAGGGGTTATTGAGAGGCATTGTGAGGTCTAGCTTGCATTTCTCATCATATCTCATCATTATGAGCCATTCCGCATAGATTGGCTTTGGTTCCATTGCATTCCGATGATTTCCATGATTTTGACTATTTTGAGCTATAAGTCAATTAAATTCACTAAAGAGGTCATTTTGGGCACATTACTTGGAGGAACCTCTCAGTGTAATAGCTCATTGGAATCGAGAGGAGAACCACTACAGGATGGGATGGCTAGAAGTGGCTTTCAGTGGCCAAGGAAGCCACAAGGAGAGATAAGGCGCTTTTCAGAGGTAAAAAGGTTAATTAATTAATTAAAGTGATTTAATTAATTAATTAAATATTAATAAAATGAAAGTCACTTTGGAGGGACAAGAGGAACCAAAAAGTATAAAGGGAAGGCAAGGGCCTCTACTCATGCATTTCATGTATGATCATATTTTCATATCTGGCTTCTAGCTAGTGAACCCAGCATTGGGGGTTTTGAGGGTTTTGACTTAACAAACCCTAGAGGACGATTCGGTGGTGAAAGATTACACCTAGCTTGTCCCAAGCTTGGTCTCGGAGATGCAATACGCTCCCACACCATTCCAGTTCCAAATCTACCCAGTTGCAGGAGGATTGCACATCAGTTACTTGTGCAGATAGAGAGAGGGCGCACCAGTGGGGGGTTTCCAACAAGGGGGGCGCACCATTCTTGGAGAGAGATCCATTGCAGGTGATTGGCAGGGCTTTTGGAGATTCTATCACCTGGGTATTCATTGCAAGGCTTTGGACAACAGATCTAGTCCATTCTTGAGGAGTTATCACGACTAGATCATCATCTACAGGTTGGGACGGCTTTGGGAGAGAGAGGAGGATTTGGTGATTCAGTGATTTGCAGATTTAGGAGGCTATACCTCATATCTGACCTTGAAACTTCTTCCTGGGGTTTGTGATTGGCCGATCTATCATTTTGGAGGGTTTCAGGAGGTTTGGAGGCCGAATTATCTAGGGTTTCAGGCATCCAGGGGGGCGCACCATTCAGTGGAGGAGTTCAGATCCACAGGGTTTGAGAGTGACTTTGGAGATTCAGGCACCTGGGTTATCCTTACAATTTCTCGATCTATCAATTGGCATATTTCTTGGGGTGATTGGACACTTTTGGCAGCAGGGCCGAATTGTTGAGGAGCTTCAGCATTCCAGCAGGACGTGGCATCATCCAGTTAGGGTTTATGCACTTCATACGGCCAGATCTACCTTGGTATTGGTCTTCATCTCTTATCCAGCCTTTGGAGGCTTATTTTGTATTATCGAGAGCTTTTTGTAGCAGCTCATACTTCTATCTTGGAGCCATCTGTTGAGCATTCCAAGTCGGCATCTTCATTGTAGCAGGTTCCTCTATTTCATGAATAAAAGCATATTTGAGATGCTTTGGCTTGTCTATCATATTGCATATGGTTGAGGTATGTTCCGTGGTTGTCTCTTCTTGTTATTTGCTGCAAACATTCATATAAACACACCAGTAAACCCTAAGGCCGAAATCAAGAGGCCATTCAACAAGTAAACACATCTAAACAAGTAATTCAGCAAAGTGTTTGACGAAATGCCACAACCAGAAAAGTTTTAAAAAGACACCAAAACCGTGATGATCCTTGCATAATGGCTTGGGATCATTACATATTTATATTTACATGGACAGGTACATATGAGGGAATGATTAGTTCGGACCTTCATGGGGCTGAAAGCCCAACAGATGGATGTTGTGACCCCACCAGAGGGAAAGAGAAACCAGAGGCTGGCACCAGGAAGCAGGATGGACGTTGCACCAAGGACACTCCGACAGACCTAGACCCAGGGGGGTTTTGTCTTTCCTCCAGGACGTTGACCCTTGAGAGCCCCTGACATCATCATTTTGACCCTAGACATCATCTAGTCAGGGTTTGCATTTATAAGGGCGGTTTGGTGCTAGTTGGCACGTGTGGCAGCATTTGGGGCCTTTGGAGGCCAAACATTTTGCATTTGAGGCCTAGTGTTCCACCTTGGGGACCTAACGTCACCCTAGAAGGGCATGACATCACCTTTGAAGATGAAATTAGGGCTTATTTGTTGTCATTTATGTAAAAACTGAATTTTAATGTAATTGGCCATATTGGCCTTTTTATGACCTAATTTTAATTAAAGGTCATTGAAACTGTATAAATAAGAGATAAAACTCTCATTTTTATTCATCATCACTCATCACACAAGTGGTGAAGTCTGAAATTTGCACCCTCTTTAGGGTTATTGGCTGAAATTTTAGGCACACTTCTTGGAGGAGGCTAATTTTGGTGTTTCTTGGCTATTTTCATGGTGGAAGATCTTCAACTAGGGTTTGAGCTTGATTGTTCTTGGTGAAGTAAGTAGAAAATATGCATTTCTTTATTGTGAATGAATGCTTATGGTGAATTTACCTGTTTCATATTAAAGATTATGAAATTGCTTGCTTGAAACCGTAGGAGAAAGACATATGTTATTATATTTTTCTCTATAATTTTCCACTTGTTTAAATTTCTCAAAGAGCACCTTAATAAGAAATAAATACTAGAGCCCTACCATTGTAGCACTCTAGTAACCCTTTTTCATTGCCTATTGCATATTTTATTTCAAATTGTCTAAGGAAAAGAGAAATCGCTAGGGCCTAAGTCTCCTTACTTTCTAGCAATTATATCTAGGACTTGGATGTTTGAGGCCTTGGGTTACCAACACCTCTCTCATCTTCTCCATCTCCTTTGACAAAGTATTATCATTGCTTTTTCCCTCTAAGAGTTGATGCTGCTATCATTGACCCCATTACCCTAGAAGGCACTAGTCTATTCACTACTAGTGATTGATTGATCAAACTACTTTCAAACTATCTTCTTTGGAACATCCACTAACTCCTACTAACCTTAGATTAGCCTAATTCACTAACCAACTTGCTGTTGTTGCAAAAGATTGCTACAGACATCTAACAGCAGCAAATTAACCTCAAAAGTGACATATATTGCTAGCTAGACATTGCTAAATTTGCTTGTGACTATCTAATATCAATTTGACTAGTTAAAGCTATCTTTTCTAGTCTTTTCTCAAGCATTTCGAAGCATAAGTATTGTGGCTGTTACAAATTTATCATTGCTGTTGTAAACTGTTATACTGTTATACTGTTGCAATTTTATATCAGCTAGTCTATTTCTCAAGAGTTCATTGTCTTATGAAACATTGACATCATTTTGGTACTTGGAAAGTGCCCTCTTTTCTATTTTGTTGTCTTGTTCTGGGCAGGTACACTTCATTTATCTTTTGTTTCATCTCTATAAGACACAAAGAACCCTAAAAATTGAGTGACTTGTGAGAGGGGGGGGAACTTTCTTGCCTTAGCCTTCTCAAACCCTCAAGTCATTGGGGACGTCTCCCCTAGGGTACATTGATATACTTTTAAATAGAAAGGGGTTTCCTATTAAGGTGACAGTGATAGGTCACCCCCTGTTACGGCAATCTTGTATCTACTTGCTTTAGGCTTTAGGCAAGTACAGATTGTGCGATAACATGACACAACTGGGAACACCTATCACTGTCACCTCAATAGATGTCCCCCTCATTTTAGTGAAGGACAAATCCAACACAAGGGAGGCTTCCCGAGTGACCCTAGGGGGATTGTGATGGGAGAAGCAAGGAGCTCGAAGAGTACCCCTATAGGTCAAGGTCAAGGATGGGAATGAGGCTTGGGGAAAGAGTCTTAGGAGGTGGTAAATGGTTGCCAAGGTTGTGTACTTGCAAAACAATGTTAGACATGTCCGAACAAAACAATATATGATGATCGAAGCCTCAAAACCAATGGGGAATCAGAAAGAAACCTTGTTGTCCCAAAATTGCAGCAGTGTGGAAATATATATCAGCAATAAAAAAACTATGACAGCTACAAATTAAACCATCAAAATCAAGTGTATGATGTTGAAAAATTAAGCTAGCAATTAGTAGACAACCTTCCAATATTTGAACCAAGATTTTGATAGCAATAGAGGGTTGTTAATAAGTGTTATCAGCAGAGTTTTATAATAGCCTTATGGCTGTAGCAAACTTTTTCTACAACAGCAAGTTCTAGTCACTAAAATCAACAAGTAAGCCACTCAAACAATAGCTCTTAGGCAATGGATCAATTATGACAGCTTGCAAGTGAATTTCAACGGTAGAAAAGTGAGTGAAAGAGAGTGAGATTGTTGCAGCCCTATTGGTTGTCGTTGAATGTTTATTACAGCAGTTAGATCACTTGGCAAATCAAGACACCCTTAGGGCAAAAGAGAGCTAATAGCATATAAAGTTTAGATCAACACTTGAACAATTAAATATCTCAAAATTCACGTTTACCAATGCAACAATATTCAATCTTCAATGCATGGATTAGTGCCTTATCTATTGGGTTATGGAATCTCTTGTTAATGGCTAGGGTTTATTACTCCTCTAGGGTTGTAAGCTTTTTTGCTCCCCGGAGTAAACAAACCTTAGCAAGGTCTTGCTACAAGGCTGTAAGCCTTTTGACTTCTTGTAGCAATCCTTTAAGCCCTTTCAATAACAATGAAAAGAAATTCATTGATGGAGGTTGTATCCCTTTATACTCCTTCAAGAGTTTGACAAAATTGTAGAAATTTCAGACCCCAACCCGGTTTCAAGTCTCAATGAGACAGCATAGTTTATGCCCAACCCACATTGCAATTTTCAGCTGCAAATTAGTTAGCAGTAAAATATAGCTCATAAAATGAAACACATGAAATCTGCTACAGCAATAAACCAGAAATAAAATACACCCAAAAAAATGATACATAGAGATTTTTGGTCAAACTTAGACCCTGGAAAAATCCACAAGGGGAAAACCAGTGAGAGGGGAGGCTTTTATTATTCTGAGCTTAGAGAGGAATTCTTTTACAGCAATATATTTTCAGCAAACAATGTACAGAGTTATCTCGAATTCTGAGCCTAGCAACCTCCTCAATTTTACAGCCAAACTCCTCAAAATCCGTGCCCAGATTTTTTGTACCAACAGTACAGCCCAGCTCCTTGATTTTTGTGTCAGCTTACTGTACAAATTGTCTAGAAAACCGTGCCCAACAGTACCCTCATTTTCTGTGCAAAATCTGATATATGGCAGCCTTGGAATGCATGCCAGTCACTTCAGAAACTCTGTTGTACGACCTCCTCGATTTCTGTGCCAAATACAAGGTGTACAACCTCTCAAAAATTCGTATTGTACGGCCTCTTCAAATGCTGTATAATCTCCCTCGATTTGCATGCCAAACACTTGCCTTGGAATTCGTGCCAATAGCAACAAATTTGCCTCTCTTCTCTAGCTCGACTCTCTCTCAAGCGCTCTCCAAAACTCATGAAGAATGTCAAAAGTGAGGCGCCCTCCTTTCCCTAATTCGACTCAATGAGGAAGTTGAAGAGTCACACAAGAGTCACACGATCTAACGGTGGAAATTTAGTTAGATCGATGGTGGTGATTAAATGACTCTTTAGTCACCCACTTCATTAACTTATCATAAAGTCACTTTTAATTTCACATCACATGAAATTAATTCACTAGGGACCACATTGGACACTTTCTCACCCCTAGGCGCCTAAGTGATGAGAAACATTTGTCCTTTGTACTTTTTAATTAATTTAACACTCCCTCTTAGTGTTCCTCACCACTCCCAACTTATCTCTGAAAGGTACAAACTTGCCTCTCCCCGAAGCTTTAGTGAGGATGTTCGTCGCCTGCTCATCAGTGGATATATATTGTAGCTCAATTGCCCCCCTCTGAACATAGTCCCGGATGAAGTGATATCTAATCTCGATGTGTTTAAACTTTAGACCTATCATGGAAAACTGGATTCTCAAAGAGTTTGATGCAACTCTGATTGTCAAAGGAAATCACCATGGGCCTCATCTACACACCAAATATCCCAACCAACAACTTGTGAAGCCATATGGACTCACAACTGGCCTGACTAGCTGCCATATACTCAGCCTCTGCAGAACTCAAAGCCACTGACTTTTGCTTCCTGTTATCACACAAGTTGTAGGTTGGGCAAAGCCCGACCCAAACCACAAAATAGCGAAAACTAAGGGAAAACCTACCCACTGTCACCTTAGATAGGTATTCCCGTCACTTTAGAGATGAAGCAATCACCTCAAGGGGGGAATCCCAGTGACCCTGGAGGGAATGAGATGGAAAATGAAGAGATGAAGAACGGTACCCCTATAGGTCAATGATGGAATGTAAAAAGGGCTTGAAAAGAGTCTCGTAGATGGTGGAAGATATGCCACAACGAAGCAGACTTGCCAAGTGGTGATTGTACCTGCCCAAGACACAAGGAAAACGAAGATACAAGCCCAATATTATGTTGGACAGGCAAGTTAAGTTTGTTGTCCCTAACTGCAGCAGTAAACAGAAATATATATTAGCAACAAAATGATAATAAGAGCTGCAAATAAAGTTGCTAAAAGTCTAGTTAAGATTGCAAGAGACAAGCTAGCAATGACTAGTTAACTCAAATATGAAAGAGTAAGACTTTAGCATGAAAAAATAGTATTGCAGAGATATAATTGCAGCCTTATGGCTGTAGAAAACAAGTTGTGATAGCAGTAAATTCAACCATCAAAACTTGCCAATACTCCAACCAAAAAGTGCGTTAGGGTTAGTAGATTGTAGGGGCAAACTTTTGGCAACTTTTGACGGTTGGTTTGTGAGTTATTAAAGAAGTGGTATTAGGGTTTCTTCAACCCTAATGGTTGTAGATGAAAAGTTATGACAGCAGCAAGAAGCATTTAGCCAAAGGTGACGCCCTAGTGGCTCAACCAAGCATATAAAGCATAGAATTTATTCCAATTTAGACAACCTCAAAATCCCGAAGTTTCATGTTAACCAATGCAAGATTTTATTTCTCCAATGCAATTATTTTTAGTGCCTTTAGCTATTGGGTTATGGAGTCAAATAAATGAAGAACTAACAAGTGCTATCTCCTTGGGGTTGTAAGCCCTTTTACTTCCCAAGGCAAGCAAATGTTGACTAGGAGATACTAGGAGGGTGTAAACCCTTTTACTTCTCCTAGTAAAACCTTGTGCAACAAAATAACTTCTAGACAAAAATGATAGATAATAGTGGGGTTGTAAATCCTTATACTCCCCAAGAAGTCTAACAAATCAAACTTGTAACCAAGCAATGAAGCAACAAGAAGATAAAATCCTTACCTAGTCCAAGAAATGACAAGATAAGCCTCCTCTTACCAAGATAAATCCACCACAAATGCAAAAGACAAGCTCCAAGAGAGGTAGTGCACTACTTCTTCCACCAATAGCATGAAGAAACCATAACAAAAGCATAAGAGATAGAGATTGCCCAAAGAGGGCGCAAATTTCAGCTAGGAAGGCTTCTCACAATGGGAGAGCTATGATCAAATGAGATACAAATGATCTCTATTTATACAAAAAGTTTTAAACATAGTTTGTCCACATAATTTAGGGTCAACCACAAGATAAGGGGTCAACAACCCTACTCTTGCCCCTTTACACAAAATAATACTTTTTTAATTCATAATTTGCACATAAGTAAAACCCTAAGTAAGACGTCACCCCTTTAGGGTGACGTTTTGGCACTTTTTGCAAGTCGTTGGAGAAGGAGATGGTGAGCTAGACCTCCAAAGGCCATGTGTTCTCGGTCTAAGCCTCTTCTCCATGATCCATGGCTTCCTTCCTTCAAAACATGCCAAGTGTCCTCAACCACCACCAAACCCTAGCCCTACCATGACGTCAAACCCTGAAGAGTGACGTTTTGGCCTTCTTAGGAAAAATGTTTGGGTGGTAGGGGCTAGGTTAGGTCCTCCATGATGTCCTTTAAGCCCCCAAAGGCATGTCTTCATGATCCGGCATGTGGGCCCTTGGCATCCAACCTGTGGGCTTCAAGCCCCATGGAAGCCCAAGCTAGGCTTGTTCCTCCAAAACTGTCCACCCTGCAAAAACAAATGGATACGCCCTCCAAGGATCTCAAGTCAAAGCATCATGATGAGTAAATCAAATCAATAAAAGAGCCATATAAGCATGTACATCCAAACTACCTCATCAAAATAAACCAATGCTCAAAGACCCTATGCAATTTGCCAAGTTCAGGCATGGGAGGGTTGAAAAAACAACCTATTGGGTGAATCATACCTCAAGTTTAGGGGTGTTTCCCGAAGGGACCTCCTTCTAAGTCAAGTGGATGAGGTGTCATGGATGGGGGGAAGACTTTTGGTCATGGGGTTCATGACATACAAGGGGTTGTAGTGTCTCACTTATGGGTGCCTTTGTAGAGGGTGTGTTGAACCTTCATTTTCAATGCAACCTTTTTCCAAGCCTATTTATTGCCTTTAATTCTTTTAGGACGTTTCTAGGTTGAAGCCAAGGTGGGGCTTCTGCCTAAGCATGAAAAATTGTGCCCACCTTGACTCTACTCTGGTCACATCATGCTTCCCCAAGTTGGAAACATGTATGGGGCTTCTACCTCAGCAATAAAAACAGTGCCCACACATGCCCCTCCCTAGTTGGCATTTGTTATTAGTTATTCTTTCACAGGTCCCATCAGTTCTTTATGAGAGACGTTTCATTGTCCTCGGGATCCCTGGGCGAGCATCTAAAAGGTTAATGGTTTGGCTTTTATCTTTTTCCAGCTACAAGCCTTTGGGCCTTCAGCTCCTTCCCATGAAATGAGGGACAACCCCTTCTTGAGTCAGTACACCTGAAAATCCCAAAAGATAAGGAGATGAGAGGATGAATTGTGGAAAGTGACAAGTATGGTCGGGAATGGAACGATGACTCGTCAAGAGGACCTCCCAATAGCAGCCCTATCCCTAAGGATGACCCACTTACTAGGGTGCAATGTCAACCACCAAAGTGAAACAGGGCAAAGAGCATAATGTCCAAGCAAACGTCACATAATCAAAAGCAGTAATAGATGCAACAAACTCAAATGCCTCAAATATTGAAATGACACTCACCATAATACCTGACTTGTACCTCATGGAGCAAGACCCAATGTCTTTTGGAGGCCAGCTGATGTGGTGGATACCGTCGTGACGAACCTAGAGTTGTGGTGGTGAGGTGGGTCTTTGTCTGTGCAAGTGGACACTGTTGGTCAAGTTGTTTCTCGGTACTCCATGTCTGCAACCTGAGGGCCTCGAGACATCATCTCCTTAGTTATCCCTAGGAGTTGGGGATAACACTTCCGACTGAACCAAGACACCACTGTTGAGCCCAATCCAAAGCAACAACCTGAGGTACTCTTCCTGTCACTGACACAGCCTACCCAATCTGAGTCTGTGTAGTCAATCAATCTGAATCCATCCCCTCTCTCATAGTTCAGGCCATAATCCACTGTACCCTTAAGGTTCCTGAGCACATGTTTTGCTGCCACCCAATGCACTCTCCGAGGCTCCACCATAAGCTGACTAAGAGAGTTGACAACAAAACAAAGATCTGGTTTGGTGTTGACCAGATACATCAACGAACCAATCAACTGACGATACAAAGTGGGATCAACCAACTCTGACTATAAATATACATATAAAATAGATATTCATAGCATAATAATTAATTAATAAATAATAATTATTAATAATGAAAGGTCATGTCTCAAAGGACATGACTATTGGTTAAGGGCACCCCTGCGTGGGTATATAAACGAGCCCTCATTCTCAATTTGTAATCATCTATCTTATTATCTATCTTATCTATTCATATTTTATACATTATTCCTACATGGATTATTTTGTTATATTCCAAGTATTTTGAATAATTTTTGTGTGAGCGAACTTATCCCTAGGGGAAACTAGCTACTAAGGTGTAGGTAACCGTAGGCCTTAGTAGAATTTCCTCCCTCTTTAACTCAATGATGAAGCAAAAAACAGCTAAGATGAAGCAATAAATACTAGGGTGTTGCAATGGCAAGGCCCTAGCAAATGCTTCAAGAAAATCGGCTTCTTGACAAGATCTAGTAGGTGAAGGCTTTTAAAGCTAGGACAATAACATGTGTTAGGCTTCCTTGGGTTTTAAACAAGCAATTTCATAATCTTAATGTAAATGCAAGATAAAGATGACCATAACAATTCAATTAAGAAGAATTGCAGAAATTTCACTTACATACATCAAGAATCATCAAGCAAAACCCTAGTTGAACACTTCCACCAAAAAACTTACTAAAATACTCCAAAATTTAGCCTTCCTCAACAAGTGCGCCTAAAATTTCAGCCAAGTAACCCTAGATAGGGCGCAAATTTCAGTCCTCACAAGTGTGAGTGAAAGATGATGAATAGTACAAGGGCTAAAACCCTTATTTATACAATATCAATGACTAGAATTAGGTCAAAAAAGCTGACATGGCCAATTACATGTAATATCCAGTTTTTACATTAAATGTCATAACAAAACCCTAAATGAAGTTGTAAAGATGACATCGTGCCCTTTCAGGGTGACGTTAGGCCTTCTTAGGGCAACATTGGCCTCCAGGAGCAAAACGTTAGGCCTCCTTAGGCATCTGGATCCTGCCACACGTTCCACTTGGCACACAACTGCCTCCAAAGTGTCCAAAACGCTGGGTGACGTCATGGGCCTTCCAAGGCTTACATCATGGTGAGAAGGGCAAGACCCCCCTGGGTCCAGACCTGCCAGGCTATCCCTGGTGGAACGTCCTCCTCTCTCTCCAGTGCAATCCTCTGATCTATCTTTGCCCCTGGCTGGGGTCTCAGCATCCATCTAGTGGGCTTTTAGCCCTATGGAGGTCTAAACTAATCATCTCCCCATGTGTACTTGTCCATCGGGTGTGGCCCTGCATGTAACGACCCTTGATTATAAATTATAATTAATTTAATAATGTAAACCTAAAAGATTAGCTAAACTATAATTATTTATTAAAATAACCTTAACTAATTATTTATTATTAATTAGTTATTCTTGATTATGATTAATTTAAGTATAATTAACTCTTTAATCAATATGGTTAATGATTAATTTGATTATTAAAYTAATTCATTAATTAATAAAGTATTAAATAAGAATTGGATAATAAAATATAATGTTTAAAATTGAGTTACGTATCCCACAAGGGATAACGTATTCAATACATGGATAATATATTTAATGAAGGGATAAGGGTAATTAAATGGAGGGATAAGGAATTTAATGGAAGGAGGAAAGGCGGTGAAGGAGGAATAAGAAGGGGAAAGGAGTTGGGAGGAGGGATCATCATTATTCTACGGGTGACTGTTTTCTTGCTCTGGGAGAGAGCCGAGAGGGGTTGTGAGATTGGTGTGCTCAAATTGAGGCACAGGGTTTGTTGGTTGAGACCTATTGATCAGGCAGGCACCGGGTTGCTAGAAGTTTTGGGCTCGGAGGGCCAGGATATCCGTAGATATCCTGGAGCTAGGTCGTTTTCCTAGTTGGCAGGGTGGACAAGAGGTTTTGGGCAATTATTT
>ML789230.1:210541-241547 GCA_009831015.1 Picea engelmannii | reverse complement strand
TGTAGTAATTTCACAACCAGAATGCAGGAGGTAAGGTTGCAAGGAAATAGATCTTATCTATTATGTTTTTGTTTCCGTCCCAAGGGTTAGGGTATTCAGGGGTTTCTACAGACAAGGGTTTGCCCTGTGCTATAGCTCTCTGATTTACTTGCGGGGTCCAACAATAGTACTCGGCCCTGTTATCCCCCACTTTTAGGGATAACTAGGAGATCATGTCTCGAGGCCCACAGGTCCTAGACATGGAGTACCGAGAGCCGGATCGACTTTTAGCATGGCCTTGGAGGGCCCATCTTTTCTCCCTTTCAGTGCCTCTACTTTGCCAGCAGCAGCAGCATCCATCACCATCGGCTTGGTCTTGTGTCAGAAATGGTTCTTGCTCCATGAGGTAATGAGTCCGGGTATCATGGTATGTGTCACTCTGATCCTCAAAACCTTTGAATATGTGCATTTAATTCCTTTTGTTTCTAACGAATTCTAGGATCTTATACTTGCCCACTTGACCATATCTGGGGGGATTGACAGGATGCCCTAGTAAGCCCATGTCCGTAGGTTTTGGTTTGCCACTGGGGGGATTACTAAATAGTCATCGTCTGCTCCCGTCATAGCACCACTTTTTCATCTTGCATCCCGCTCATCTATCCCATTACACTTGTCCGAGCACTGGGTTGGCTAATCATTTTTGGGTTGCACCTTACCTCGTGGGAAGAAGGAGCTAAAGGCCCAAAAGGTAAAAGCAAGCTGGCAAAAGATAAAAGCCTAAAAATAGAACCTCGAGATGCTTCGCCCGGGGATCCCCGAGAAAGCAGTAAAAGGCTTCTCAGCAAGAAACAAGAGGGACCCATAAAAAATAATAAAAACAAGACATAATCAGAGGGTAGGGGGTCTCATCACGAGCCAGCCTACTAGGTCCGTGGGTACCTAGCTATATGACACTACTAGCATCTGGTTACCACGCCAGGGTAGTGACTCTTCGTTGCATGGCCAAGAGAAAGGGGGTCTCATCACGAGCCAACCTTCTCATTTTTGTGAAAGTACTTGTGGGTAACGCTGCCACCACTGGTCACCACGCCAGGGCAGTGTCCCCTGATTAGCTTCTTGAAGAAAAAACAATAAGAATAAAGAATAAAAGGCATGAATTGGGCTTGGAAAAAATTGCATCCAGGACAGGTGCAGCTCACCTTCTACAAAGGCACCCACAGGTAAAACTTTGCATTCCCCTGCTTCCACTGCACCCATTGTCAGGACATCCCTTATCCACATCACCCACTTACATGGCTTAGATGAAGTCTTTTCCGAGAACTTTCCTTTTCCAGTGGACACTAGCCCAATAGGACGCCCTATCACTTTCCCCAAACTTGTATTGTAGGCTTGTATAATGTCTTTGAGCTTTTAACTGGGATAATAGGGGTTTTATGCACATGTTTAATAATATTGATGATGAGATGTGATTGACATTGCTATGATCCCTGTGACTTATGAGACCCTGGAGGGCATAGCTGTTGATGTGCAGGATCATGCTTGACGGACAGGTACCATGTTGGACAGGTACACATGGGGAGATGATCAGTTCGGACCTCCATGGGGCTGAAGAGCCCACCCGATGGATGCTGAGACCCCAGCAGAGGGCAGAGATAGGACAGAGGGGTTTGCACAGGAGAGAAGGAGGACGTCTTGCAGAGGCACCCCGACAGAGCTTGACCTAGGGGGGTTGTCCCCTTTTCAGTGGAACGTTGGCCTTGGAAGGCCTAGAACGTCATCCATGAGATCCATGATGCCATCCTTGCTTCATGGACGCTTTGGCAAATGGACAGGGCAGTTTGGCACGTGTGGCAGCTTGGAGAAGCCCAAGGAGGGCTAACGTTTTGCTCCTGGAGGCTGCATTTTCCCTAGAAGGGGCTAACGTCACCCTAGAGAGGGGATGACGTCTCTCTTTTGCTTGATTAGGGTTTTCTTTTAAGCATTTAATGTAAAACAGTATGATTTTAGTATTTTGGCCTTGTCGACCTTTTTCATGACCTAAAAAGTAAAATTAGGTCATGGTACTGTATAAATTGAGGGTTTTTAGTATTTACCTTCATTTTTTAATGATCTCTCACTCATTAGTGAGGTCTGAAATTTGAGCCACTCTTGGAGTTCTTGGCTGAAATTGGGAGGCGCACTTGTTGAAGGAAGACATTTTTTGGACTTATATTGGCATTTTTGGCATTTCTCTTGGTGGAAAGTGTTACAACTAGGGTTTGCTATGTGATTTCTTGGTTAAATGTAAGTGAATTTCTGCAAAACTTCTTAATTGAATGGTTGTAATATTATTTTCTTTCATCTATTGTTATAATTTGCTGAATAAACCCTAGGTGACAAGCACACATCGAAGGTCCTTGTCTCATGTCCCCATCAAGGTTTTGAGCCATTTATAGAAGAGGATAGAGCCTTGCCTTAGCAACACTCCATCCCTCTTCTCCCTGCTAGTCGTTTTCTTATTTGTTGAACTAAGAAGGAGAAAACGCATCAAGGCCTAGTTCCCCTACACCTTGGTGAGCCGATTTTCCCTAGGGTTTGCTTAGTAAGACCTTGCTTTAGCAACACGTTGCTTACAAACCCTCTTGTCTTACCTCTTATCAAACATTATTCAAGCTAGTCGTTGCCATTAAGCTAAGGAAGGAGGAGAGAGCACTGAGGCCTAGTTCCCCTACACCAAAGTGAGCCTCTCTCCCCTAGGGTTTCATCCTTGAGGCCTTGCCATAGCAACACCTCAAGGTTTAACCCTCTTGTCCTTAGGTTTTACACTTTCACTTGATCCTTCAACTTTTGTGTCCTCTTCTTTTGATTCCATCTACCCTAATAAGGCACTGATCTAAGGCCTCCTTGGTCTTGAGTAACTTGATCACAACTTCAATCAAACACTTTGAGCAATTACTAATCTTTCTAACCCTAGCCTTAAAACTAACCCTGCTAACTCATTGTTGTCGTCATATTTATTGTGCTATAAATACCTTTGTGCAGCTATCGTTTTACTTTCAAAGCAATTGAATGGTTGGTTAAGGCATTATCTAATGAAGTGTTGATTTGTTACAGTGAATGCCAAGTTTCCTTAGCATTTATTGAAGAAGTGATATTGTAACTATTGTTATTGTACAAACATTGACTTCGTCAATATTTATTGCTCAATTGCTTATTATCAGAAAGGTCATTGATTATATGAAGTACTAACCAGCAAGCAAGCTTGCATATGCATTGTTTTATTATTGCTTTGTCTCGGGCAGGTGATCTTATTGGTTATTACTTCCAGTTATCTTTATTGGCTATAAGCCGAACTTTGTGATCAGGTGGTGACTTGGGAGGGGGAATTTATCTTTGAGCTTTTAAGCCTTTTTGCCTTCTCAAAATCCCAGGTCACCGAGGACGTCTCCCCTGGGCCTTACCTCCCTAAATAGAAAGAACCTTCCCATCGAGGTGACAGTGGGTGGGATTGGTTCAGTTACGCCAGTTTGACCTCTTTTCATCCATCTTTTATCCTAACTACAAACTGTGTGATAACAGGCCCAATATCTCAGAGCACCAAGGAGGCTAGATCGTGCCCTTAGCCATACTACCCGACTACCCAAGTACTAGAGAGTATCTTCTCGAGTGTTTTTCTCGATGGCACTATAGCAGTCAGGCGGCCGATCGGTTTATCTACGGAGGGCTTCAGGATGTCTAGGTCGATCCGTATACAGGTGTTGTCTGATGCACTACCACTTGAAGGGGTACCAACAAGGGTTACAAGGGTGGCCAACAATGTGCGCTTAAGTACCACTTGTAGTTCCTGCGTGTATGCTTCCCCGACCACAGATTTGTGCGCTAAACGACAAATCTTTGTAGCTTTAAGACGTCGGAATACGTCTCTTCCCTGAAAAAAAAAAATAACCCACAATTTTCTGCCAAGGAAAGTGCTCTAATACCACTTGTAAGGTACCAGATCTATTATAATAACTGAAAACAGAAATATTGCAGAGAATAACAGCGGAACAACAATAGATGAAACCACAGCACCAAAATAATACCTTTATTGATAGGAAACAATGTTCACTTGCCTCTTCGAGGGGAAACCTCCAGTAGAGCAGCGCTCTATTACAATAATTCTCAAGACAAAACTTCCCATGCCCTCAACTCCTATTTATACTAAATCTATCTATCAAAAGAACAATCTAGAGGAAGATCTTCTAGAAGCGGAAGCTTTTATTAGGTCTTCTTACATTTGACTTATTCTTCTTTATTACTAGGCCTTATTAATATTGGCCTTTATTACATGAAAAATATATTATTCTACCTACGTGAGGGGTTAGGGAGGTTAGGTCCCTAACATCCTTCTCCGATATTCATGATCGAGTATGGCAGTGGATTTGCAGGTCGTGACTTCACCTAGAAGTCTATGCAAACTACTATCCATGGTAGTAGGTTCAGCCCTTACAGGTATTTCGGCTTGGAGTTCCAGGAGTGGAGGATGTAGATTGGGCACGATGATCGGATGGTTATGATCGGAGTGGCTCAGCGTCAACATGGTGGTTCCTTTCTGAGATTAGCTTGATACCCTAGGATTTCAATATTAGACACTTCAGCAGCTGACATAGAGGCGAGAGACATTGTTTCTTTCATGAGATTGGTTCTCTAGCAGAGCATTTCGTGGAGGGATTGATCAAGTTGTTACAACATCAAGTTGCTTTACTTGTTGGAAGTTTTAAGGAGGCCTCTTATGTCAGTACCTTACCGAACCACACCTTGAGCGGAGTATGCTTCACATATTACAGGGTGGTTTGGGACCCTAGTATCATTTTCAGTTTCAATTTGGTTCAGTCGATGGAGCGTTAGGTTGTGATGGAGTTGCTTGAGAACAAGCAATCTTTGGGAAGGGAGGACTGTAATATCCCCATTTTTGGATTCCCCTGCTTTATAATTGGAGGTGACCTTATGGGTTTATGTCAGCCTAGCCAAAGGGGTAAATGGAGGTTAACAGTGGGCCTGGGCAAATTGGAGGAGATATATGAGGCCCAGCCTAGTCCATTCACCTTATTTCATCATCAAGATCACTTCTGCACAATTCATTCTTGGTTTCGTGGCATTCCGATGATTCCCGTAAATTAAGGGTATTATTGAGTATAAATTAATTAAATGCACTAAAGGTGTTATTTGGGTCATATTGTTGGAGGGAACACCTTCGTGTAATAGCTCGTTGGAATCGAAACGAAAAGATCTAAAGGTTGGGATGATAAGAAAGGCACTTCCAACGTCCGAGAATGACTTACAAGCTTAGTAATCACTTTCTGGCATTAAAAAGGGGTTATATAAAGTGATTATTAATCTTTAAATGAAAATTAAAAGGGAAAATAAAGGTCATGTGGATTCGGTCAAAGGAGGAAAGATCTAGAAGGGGTTCAGAGAAGTATAAAGGAAGGGTAGCACTTCACCTTCCTCATTATGATTTGATCTCTTATCTGGAGCAATGTTGCCAGAGCGTGGAGCGGAGCAGGAACATTTTTAGGGAGCAGAGCGTCGGGAGCGTCATTTTCAAAAAATCCTCGGGAGCGAAGGATTTTTTGAAAATAACACTTAGGCCCAAATATTTGTACATTGTAACATTAAAATGGCATCCATAGTAGTAAGTAGTAGTACATCAATGATTAATCATTCGAGCATCAACCATCTAGAATCTAGCAATTACAAACTTATAAACCAACATACAAATTTTTAAGCCATATAATAGAAAGTAGACCATTGAGTTATGGAGTGAAATCAGTCATCTAGCAACTGTCAACAATAACATGAGTCATGACCAAATAGTTATGATTACAAAATAGGCCATCTGCACTGAATTATGAAGATTGAAAGGTCCAAAACAATAAAGTTTAAACTGTGCTAGACTCTAGAGTCTAGTTGCTAAATGTTATGAATCTATCATCTATAGACTGACATGTAAAGTAAAGGAACGCCCCATGGAGCTTCCTAAGTGTTATTTTCCAACATCTTGGCTTTAAGAAAATATGTGCTTATCTTCTACAGACATGAATGCATTGTTTTTTGTTTTGCTGAGAAGTTATTATGTTGTTGCAGTGTCCAACTACACTGAAAAGAACCGGTAGGCAGCATGGAATCTCCAGGTGGCCTTCACGCAAGATCAGCAAGGTGAATTGTTCCCTAAGGAGATTACAAGGAGTAATTGAATCAGTACAGGGTGTAGAGGGGGCATTTAGAATTGGCCCCTTCACAAGTGGTGCATTCTCTCCAACTACTATACCAAATTTATGGACTTCTGATATAAAAGGTGAAACTAGTCATAGGAAGCGCCCATTTTGCACCCCGGAGCGAGCTTCCGAAATCCAGAAGCGAGCTTCCGAATTTCGGAAGCGAGCTCCAGGGGAAGCTTCCATGGAGAATCCACTCGGAGCAGGGTTCCGAGGGTGGAGCGGGGGGGGAGGCACTTCCTACAACTATGATCTAGAGTGCTCTTGAGAGCCAAGTCTTCAGTGGAGCTTCATCTTGCAATTTGTCTTCATCTTGAAGTGTATCGATTTGCTTGGAGAAGCTCATGGGGCTTCCTTTGGAGGTCGATTTATCCCATTTTGGCAGGATCGTGGTACTTGGAGGATTATAGGAGGGCCAAGCTCTTCCCTTGGGTTGGATCATGAGGCAAAGAGAGGCATAGGGGCCCTAAAAGAGAGTCGTGAGCCTCCTAGTTGAGCCACATGGAGCAAGAGAGGGTCGTGAGGCTGTTTGCGAAAGCCGCGAGTTCTAGGAGAGGGGGTCGAGAGCTCCAATTGCAGGTCGCGGGGGTTCTGGACAGGCCGTGTGGCCATTTACAGTATTTGAGGAGATGATTTCCCCTTGTAGCAAGAGGCAGCTGCTGTGTGGGGGTTTGGAGGTTTGGATAGCCTCTAGAGAGAGACGCATCATCTTCTAGGAGAGACATTGGCATGTTACAACCTATAGGTTCTGGTTTTATTCTTTGTGTGTTTTATTAGTATGTTGCAATTGTTATAACAGCCAATAGAGTTTGTATGGTTATTGGGGTTTCCATCTATAATAAAAATGCCTACAATGTCTCTTCTATTCCACGAGTATTTTGAAAGAATGCAATATGTTTGACAAAATGTCCATTTAAGCATAGAGGGACTTCCACAGTGCCACATATTAGATATCATTTTCGGGATTAACTGCGTAGTGTAAGTCATTAATCTATGACCCATATCCATGAGTATTATTCGCAACTGACCAATAATTCTCATGATTTGAATAGTCCACTTAGCACTCATTGCATCGGGTGATGCTCACAGGGGTGAAGAAATGGGGTTGAAACCAGCGAAATGAATCGCATAGCATCAATCATCACTTTCGGGGCTTGCACCCAATAACCAGGACTTCCCAGGTGGTCACCCATCCCAAGATGCCTCTAGCTCAAGTGCGCTTAACTGTGGAGTTTTCCCCACAATCAAGCCCACTTAGCTTGCTACCCCATTTGCAAAACCTTAACAAGTATTGTGCCTTATGAACTATCCAGTTAGAGCTCCCTTCACTCTTATTATTTAAGCATAGAGGGACTTCCGCAGTGCAACATATTAGATATCATTTTCGGGATTAACTACGTAGTGTAAGTCATTAATCTATGACCCATATCCATGAGTATTAGTCGCAACTGACCAATTCTCATGATTTGAATAGTCCACTTAGCACTCATTGCATCGGGTGATGCTCACTGGGGTGAAAAAATGGGATTGAAACCAACGAAACGAATCCCATTTCTTCACCCCTGTGAGCATCACCCGATGCAATGAGTGCTAAGTGGACTATTCAAATCATGAGAATTATTGGTCAGTTGCAACTAATACTCATGGATATGGGTCATAGATTAATGACTTACACTATGCAGTTAATTCCCGAAAATGATATCTAATATGTTGCACTGCGGAAGTCCCTCTATGCTTAAATAATAGGAGTGAAGGGAGCTCTAACTGGATAGTTCATAAGGCACAATACTTGCTAAGGTTTTGCAAATGGGGTAACAAACTAAGTGGGCTTGATTGTGGGGAAAACTCCACAGTTAAGCGCGCTTGAGCCAGAGGCATCTTGGGATGGGTGACCACCTAGGAAGTCCTGGTTACCGGGTGCAAGCCCCGGAAGTGATGATTGATGCTATGCAATTCATTTCGCTGGTTTCAATCCCATTTCTTCACCCCTGTGAGCATCACCCGATGCAATGAGTGCTAAGTGGACTATTCAAATCATGAGAATTATTGGTCAATTGTGACTAATACTCATAGATATGGGTCATAGATTAATGACTTACACTACGCAGTTAATCCCGAAAATGATATCTAAGATGTCCATTGTGAGATTACATGCAAATTGTTTGTGAAAAGTGGTCAACCAGCACATAACATTGTATGCAAAATTTGCCAAAACACATAACCCGAAACATATTAACTGGACAGCAAACCATCAATATCCTAGCCTAGCTCTATTGAGGATATTACAGATTTAAGGAGAGATTATTGGAGATAGCTATGGAGATGGTTGAACTAAATATCTAATTAATTAAGACATATTTGTTATGGTCACCTAAAGCTATATAAAGGGACCAATTGTAAAAATGCACACGGGAATGAATTAATTGAATAGAATTTCCCCTTCGGATTTTCTTGAATGTAAACTCCCGATGTCTCTTGCTTGATATCAGTTTGAATGTATTTGTTGCTAAACCATAAATCCAACAAAGTCAATTTTTCATTGGGCTCTTAGTGAGTCAATTGTTGAGGGTGCTGGCAAGGTACCTCACTCTCGCTTATGGGCTTGAAGGTGGGACGAATTGAATTCCAAGTCAAAAGAAAAAAAAAACTCGGTGATACTCTGAGGATTAAACTTCGTCCAACTTGTCAATAAATAAATAAATAGATAGATATATATTAATACGAAACTAAATTATCTCTTTTTATTTATTTAAAGCATATAGGATGGGGTACTGTTAGTGTTAATTTAGCAGCTCCATATAGACTATAGAATGATCTCCAAAAATGGTATGACAAAATTCATTTATTCCAAAATACTTCGGTAAGAAACCAGCCCGCGTTATATCTGAAAAATCGACAGCTAAATTAATATTCAGAGAAATAGGGGAAAGGGTACCTGCTGATATAGGGCTTCTAGCATGTCCTTGGTAGCTGTCTCCACAGGCCCCACAAATAAACAAGACGGGCCCTCCCGCACGCCATACTCTGAAGAAGAAGATGCCGATGCTACTGCTGTTTTATTGCTGCTATTACTAATAAATCTGCCGCTACTGTTAATGAATTTGTTCCGTTTGCTGGTGTTGAAATTGGCGTTGGTTAGCGTGTTGGAAATGGAAGAAGGCAGTTCCAACGATGGATGAAAGCTTATAGAACCTACCATCCTCCTCCTGCCATTCACAAGGAAATATAATCCCTCACAGATATACAAACTACTGTATTTCTCCGAATCTGCTCTTTTATAGCCCTTGGCCGTGTCACCGTTTCATAGATAAATTATAAGCCACATCTTATGCCATCGTGGCCTCATAGAATGTACATCGCAAACTTCATCTAGTTATTATAACTATTATAGTACTGCCCAGTCATACGTGTTTGTGTGATTAACTCATCCCTCAAATGTTGTTTTTCCTCCGTAAATAGAACACTTCCAATGCTAACTTTAGTACTTCTATTATATTTGAAAATTGTTATTTTCCCTGATATTTAAAATGCATTTTAACCCGGCTTTTATTATACCTGCCGATAAGCATGGTATATAGCTTTGAGTTAGGCTTGACTTTCTATTAATTCATGGTTGACCATAAAATATACATCCATTTATCCAAAGTTTTAAAAAATAATTATTTATTTTAAATTTTAAATCTCATTTATGTGATATCTTATTGCTACCTTCACTTTCCCCAATGTGATATCTTATGTGATATCTTATGTGATATCTTATTGCTACCTTCACTTTCCCCAATGTAATTGTAATAAATATTTCTTGTTTTTTTTATATATATTGTCAAAAGTTGGGGGTCCATCTTGTTAAATAAATAACCCTTTCTTTTTTGGCATGGATATGCATTTTTAATTTTTTTTGTTATCATTTAATGAGTATTTTTTTCCTAGGCACATTTAAACAAAATAAAATAATATTTTGTAGGTAGGATTCAAATGGATGACAATTGTATTTTTTCTTTCACAATTATTTGAGTGTTAAAGTTAAAATAAAATAATATAATATTTTGTACAATTCAAAGTTGATGGCATTTGTATTTTTTTTTTCACAATTTTTTTAAAAGTTAAACTTAAATATAAGTTTTATTTTTATATTACAAATTTTGAGTGTTAACCTTAAATATAAGTTTTATTTTTATATTACAAATTTTGAGTGTTAACCTTAAATATAAGTTTGAGCGTTTTACAATGTATAATCTAAATGTTTTATGAAATTGGTTTTTTTTAAGATCATTCAAAATAATGTGAAGGGATATTGGTTATTATACCTGCCGCTTGTAGTGGTATATATTATTGGATATGTTATTGATCGTCTATTAGTTGGGGTTTGACCAAAATAGTTTTGAGCATTTTTAAAGGTATAACATTACAATTTGATTTTTTTAATTATTTTAAAACATTTTTCTAAATTGTGATTAGTTGTTCAAATGCATCTCTTATTGCAGTGGCTACGCAAGGATTTTCAACGGTTGTTGAAGGATATTCAACATCCTTTAATGAGATGATGCTTGCCTACCATATTCAACAAATGAATTTGTTATTCATCTCGACACATGCGGTGGATTCAATACAACTATTGTTTTATTTTATTATACCTGCATAGCGGCAGGTATACGCTGCCATGCAGGCTTGTTTATATGCACATTAAAATAGCATATGTACAACTTGAACTTACAATGTTACGCATCTATTATATGTTATTCACATAGTAGAGTTGCATTTATTTTAAAATTAAAACGTGTATCATTTGTATTAAAAGAAAGTTGTAATTATAATTATAAGTGAGTTAACACAAATCAAAAAAGAAAGGATGATATGTTTTAAAAGGAATTAAAATTTCAAAAAAGTTGTTTATTTACTAAGCAATGTTTATAATTTTGTTAATATAATTAAAAATTCTATAGATAAAAGGCCTAATACACTAACCCAACAATAAAATTGTATTTTTTTTAAACAAAAATAAATGGTGTGTAGCTAGCATCGACAACCCGCAAGTTAGTGCTAGTGGGAACTTGTGACTTGGCAAGAATCGAGACATCCTGGCAACACTCCCATAAGAGGTTACACTCAAGGGGGGTGCCTACCCGACCAAATATATAAACATGTACAACTTCTACCCCCCGATGGTTTTGAACTTGTGACCTCCAAGGAGAAAACACATTCTCTTAACCATTAGGCCCACTCAAGTTGCACCAACAACAAAACTATGTTACATAACATATGGAAACATAAACTTAGAAGAAAACATGCCAACCAAGGGCGTCTTGCTTGATGTCTTCTTGTAGGTTGAGCTCCAAAGCTATGTTTTCATATGTCACATCTCCATGAACTTGCTATATTGTTTCTTCATCTTTGACAGTTATTCTGACGTGTTGGCCCTTGGTTATGGAAGGAAGCGAAGAACGAGGAAGAAAAGGTAAAAAGCGAGCTTTGCGGGAGACACAGTGACTGTCACTGGGTCGAAGTGAGCAAAAGAACGGAAAAGATGGAGCGAAGTGCGGAAAAGCAAGCCGTTGGATGAGGAGATCGAGGATGACAGATCAGCAAGGAAGATGGACCGAGGATGACTCGGGAAGTGGAAAAAACCAGCATTAGATGCCTTGGAGCACCGCGAGATGAAGAAGGAAAGACGGGCTGGCAAAGCCCGGAAAGAATGGGTCAAATTGACCTCGGGTTGTAGACACCTAGGGTTTTGGTAATTAGGGTTGTAGACACCTAGGTTTCGACCTGAGGCTGTCGGTAAGGGATTGTAATGTATAAATAGAGGTCGAGAGGACCTAGGATGGGTCGGTACTGTAGTTGAGCCTTGTTATCGATTATTGTTCATTGGGAGAATATTGTATTATGGGTGAGAGAAGTGTTGAGAGAGAGAGCCTTCTGGTATTGTAAGATCTTTAGCTGGGTGCGAAGATCAAGTCCTACAGTTGGGTGCGTAGGATGGGAGAGAGAAAGAGAGACGGAGAGAGAGGATCTGCTGGCCAAGAGCACAGATCAGAACTGTAAGCTTTATCTTAATATATCATAAGCACAATTATGTGGACGTAGCCCTAGAGAGAGGATGAACCACATACATCTGTTGTTGTGTGTGTGATTGATGCTTTGAGCTCTGATGTTGTTATATTGTTATCTGCATTATTGTATTAGATCATATCTATAGCTGTGAAGAGTAGATCTAGCTAGTTGAATGATAGATGCATGTTATGTTGTTATTGTAATAAGAACCACTTGATATTCCCCTAGTTGTAGACATCTTTGTCCTGCAACCCCCTCATAGTTATTTCGGGTGAGACTACATCTGCTTCGCAAGTGTTGCCGAAAGGGCCAGTAGCTAGGGCTTGTTGGTGCGCTCTTGGAGCTGAACCCTGGGTCTGCCCCTATGCCAACAAATGGTTATGTTGCCGGGACAGGAATCTTTTTAAGGGAATGTCAAGGTGGTTCCCATCGAAGACAGAGATTCAGAAGTGGATAGAGGATCAAGAGAAGGACTTTGCTAAAGCCCAGAACAAGAAATCTAAAATAAGCACTAAAGATTGGCTACAAAGATACATCTTCACCGACATTCACGAGATCTTCTTTGGAGGAATCCATCAGGAGCTACACGAGTGGTTAGCTAGGTTAGCTGACACACGGTTTGAAATCAGATCTAGACTTCCTGTGGTTTGGACACCAGCATTGATCTAGAAGGTCAAGAGAGTCGACAATGTTGTATCCAGAGCAGTAGATCACTGGTTTGATAGTACCATCGGAGGGTATATCACCCAGTTTGTTGTTGACAGAACAGAATCGTATAGCCAAGCCGAGAGATACTTTTTCAAAGGACCCAGAGGAAAATTTTTGGACTTCCTGAAGCTAAGAATCAAGATGCTCTTGCATGAAAACCATATCTTGAAGATACAGTAGATTGATCGGACCTGAAAAGGCTAATGTTCAAGATCTCGGACAGCGACAGCGACACAGAAGCAGGACATACGCGCAGTGGGAAAGTATTCTGAGGAGTTCACCTTGAGAACTTGTTTAAGCAAAACTATGGAGAAGAAGGTTTCTATAGTGGAGAAGAGGTAGATCTAACCAACAAAGAGCATCCAGAGCCCACCAGAACAGAAGAAGGGGAAGCTGAAGAACTGCGCCAAAGCGAGCCAGAAACCTCAGGAACTGCGCGAACTACTAGAGTAAGTAACGTTAATCCTCCTGCTGTCCCAACAATACTTAGCAGTCGAAATAGTCAGAACCACCAGAGTCTTCAGAGTAATGTTACTAGTAGCTCAGCATCTACTTAGACAAGAACCCTAGTCAGCTTTATGGCAGATGAAATGAGACTCCCTATCTTTAGAGGAGATGGATCTGAAGATCCAAATCAACATTGGTTTCTGTGTGAGGCTGTATGGACTATTAAAAGTATCATTGATGAAGCCATCAAGAGAACCCAGTTCAGCACTACGCTAAGGGACCGCGCACTGAGTTGGTACATGAAACTTGTCCAAGGACTGGCACGGCCTAAGCCCCTGAATGAGATCAAGAATGCACTGATTGCAGAGTTTAAGAAACCTAATTCGGAGTCACAATGTATTACATAACTAAAAGAGATTAAACAAAAGGTAGCAGAACCTGTTTGGGAGTTCGACCAAAGATTCAAGACCCTGACAGGCTGATTAACTTTCCAGATCCTCGACGAACAGAACAAAGAATGGTTCATCGCTGCGCTATTACCACACATAAGAATCCCTCTGATGCAGCAAAAGATTTCATCTCAGGCATAAGCTTTGGAGATCGCCATGAAGCTTGAATTAGCACCAATGGGAGAATCTAGCTCAGGGATTAGCCAGATCATGAGCCAGCTAACTAGTTTGTCTTTACAAGTCGAGCATATGAAGAAAGATAAGGGAAAAGACAAAAGGGAAGATATTTGGTGTGTAAGATGCAGATCTAAAGGCCATGATAAGGAACATTGTCCCTTATTTCATGAGTAATTGGCATCAAGGGCACCGAGCCCCTTAAAGCAAGTTAACCTACCCTGGTGCGATGTATGCAAAAATAGGCATTGCCCAGGTGAGTGCTACTACATGCAGAAGTATGTCCAAACACCCACAAACTTGTATTGTACATTCTGTAAATCCCTAGGGCATGATGATCGGGATTGTAGAGCTTACGATCTCATGCATGAAAGGTCGAGAGACAGATACAAGATTCAAGGCGAAGTACAACAAGAGGGAAACACTCCACAGTACAACTCTCCAGGGAGAGGAAATTTCACTCCTCACGGTGGCTATAGAGGAGGAGGAGGAGGAGGTATGGGTCGAGGCCGAGAACAAATAATCTGTTACAATTGTGCGCAGCCAAGACATTTAGCAAGGGATTATCAGAATCCCTTCACAACCTGTAGTTACTGTAACTCCTTCGAGCATGTCATAGAGGAATGCCCTGTGATGCTGGCTAAACTTCAGGAAAGACGAGGATCCCAGCAGAACCCACAAGTACAACTGATATATGTTGAACCTCGCGGAGCAGACCCTAAAGTCGTTGTTATCACTCGAGGAGGCGCTGCTACAGGAGAAGACAGAGCAGCCCAAGCAAAGACTGAAAACGACCATGGAGTCAGGAAATCTATAGAAAAGACCCCAACGTTCGATGCTAATAAAGAAAGATAGATATTCGAGGAGGCAAGAAAAGAGTTCAAAGGAGATCAATGATCTTCATCAAAGAGACAACCAGAAATCAAAGAATATGGCATGCCTCGGGCGTTTGATCTGTCTACATCGCCAACAGAAGGGAAAGAGGTAAGAAAACTCATAGAATTCTTGTACACTTGTGTTAAGTTGATTCAAGATAAAGGCACTATAAAAGAATTAAAAGATTTAATCAAACAATATGAACTAGGAAAAATAGACCCCTTACTGAATAGAGCAGTGCACCAAATTGGAAAAAGGAGAAGGACAAATAAAGAATTACACTTGAATGCTCAGATAGGAAAGTATGAGATAGACTATGTGGTCCTTGACTTAGGGTCAGAGGTCAATGTCATTACGAAGAAGACTTGGGCACTGATGGGAAAACCCAAGCTGATATGTTCCCCTATCAGGCTTCACATGGCTAATCAGCAAGATGTCAGCCCATTTGGACGATTAGAGCATGTCCCATTGGACATCAATGGAGTAAGAACCTTTGCAGATTTTGAAGTAATTGAAATTGTTGATGATAGTTGCCCTTACCTTGCATTGTTAGGAATTGATTGGGCCTTCGACAATTCCATTATTGTTGATCTAAAGAAAAGACACATGACATTTGAGAAATTTAGCCTTAGGGTCATTGCACCTTTAGATCTAGATGAGGGTCCATGATACACAGAACCTATCAGAGAAGAGGACCACGCATTTGAACTAGGAAACATCTACAAATTAACAACCAGATAGCAGGATTATATCAACCCTATAGCTGATGGAAATCTGAGCTGGCGAAGTGACATCACATGTTCATCCGACTCAGAAGAAGCGTTGGAGAACTGGCAGAACCAGATGTACAAAGTATCTACAAGAAGATGTGCTAGGCTAACCAGAGAAGTTCGTTGGATTGACACAATAGTGAGTAATCTACCCACATTTGATGGGTTGAACCCCCTAGAAAACTTCTTATCAAAATTTGAGACAAGTGTACCAAAACAACAAAGGTTGTTGGCAATGGATGAGGCCATGAAAGCCACACCAACAAGATGGTGGGGGACACATAAAAACAATATTCCAGACTGGACACAATGTCGAACTTTGATGACAGTGCGGTTTTCAGCACAAGTAGGAAGCTGCGAAGCACGGTACACAGGTCGAAGTTGCCCAAAGGACCATGTATGAAGCTACAAAGAGGCTTGGAGTGACATTCCTAGAGAACAATGGGTACACAGATTTGTTAGTACACTGGATACCACCCCGATTAACTGGTACCTTCAAGCAGATCTGCGCCTTGTCACTTCAGAATGGGAAGGTATGATCCATAATTTTATAACCACATTTTTGTTTGACAATGAATTTCCTTCTATAGATCAAGCACTACAAATGGTGAGACATAAAGTATTTAAGGAGGCATTGGGCCTCCCTTTGGAGCAAGAAGAGGATGAATGGACTGCGCCCCTACAGAAACTGCAGACTTGCTACAACATTAATGTCGACGAAGATAATGATCCAAGGAAGGTGAATATCACAGAAACAAAAGGTCAGAGAGATGTGGAAGGACCAGGAGTTGAACTGCCATTCATTGAACAACCGATAAAGATAAAGAAAGTCAATATTGGGACAGAGGAAACACCAAAGCTTGCTAATGTCGGAGATTACTAGGATGCTGCTACCATTGACAAAATCACAGAATTATTGCACGAGTATCAGGACTTGTTCCCGACCAAGTTCATTGATATGAAGGGAATCAAAGGACCTATGGGAGAAATGAGAATACCTTTGAAACCAAATGCGAAGCCAGTCAAGCAAAGACCCTACAGATTGAACCTGAAATATAAGGAAAAAGTGAATATTGACCTCGACAAAATGCTGGAAGCAGGGATTATTGAACCTGTCGAAGAGTCGGAGTGGATTAGCCCCATGGTAGTGCAAGATAAGAA
Source organism: Picea engelmannii (assembly GCA_009831015.1). Classification (NCBI taxonomy): domain Eukaryota; kingdom Viridiplantae; phylum Streptophyta; class Pinopsida; order Pinales; family Pinaceae; genus Picea; species Picea engelmannii. The sequence goes on along the minus strand of ML789230.1, from coordinate 224,696 downwards.
GACATGTGAGATCAGGATTTGCGTAGATCTCATGAAGCTGAATGATTCTTTTCTACATGATCCTTTCCCTACACCTTTCACAGATGAAGTGTTGGATAACGTGGGAGGCCAAGAAGTATATTCTTTTACAGATGGATTTTTAGGATACCATCAGATCCGCATCGCCAAGGAGGACCGTCATAAGACTACGTTTTCCACAGAGTGGGGATCCTACCAATATACAGTAATGTCATTTGGACTGAAGAATGCCCCACCCATCTTTTCCAGGGTGGTGGTTGAAGCGTTCAAAGAATTTTTGCATAAGTTTTTAGAAGCATACTTTGATGATTGGATTGTTTTTAGTTTGTTGAAAAATCATATTGAATGTCTAAGGCTAATGCTGGATAAATGCAAGCAATGTCAAATTGCTTTGAATTTGAAGAAGTGCATCTTCTTCTCACCATTTGGAGTATTATTAGGTCATATCGTATGCAAGCAAGGATTGTTGGTGGATCCATCCAAAATTGCAATTATAGTTTATTTACCACCACCTTCATCAGTCAAACAACTGTGCACTGCGCTAGGACATACTGGCTATTACAGGAAATTTATCAAAGGATATGCTCAGATTACTGCGCCAATGGAGAAGTTATTAAAGAAAGATTGTCAATTTGGTTGGACAGACGAATGCCAGCAGAGCTTCGACACACTGAAACAAAAGATGGTCATTGCACCTATTCTAGTCTTTCCCAACTGGAGCAAGGAATTTCATGTGCATGTTGATGCATCTTCTATTGCATTAGGAGCAGTACTGGCACAACCTGGAGAAGGGGACATTGATCATCCATTAGCATTTGCCAGCAGAAAGCTATCCACAACTGAAATCTATTATACTACTACAGAGAGAGAGGGACTAGCCATGGTGTATGCATTGTAGAAATTCTACCACTACTTGTTGGGAGAACACTTTAAAATGTTTATTGATCACTCCGCGTTGAACTACGTAGTCAACAAGCCAGTGTTGGGGGGAAGAATATGCAGATGGCTTCTCTTGTTTCAAGAATATGATTTTGAGATCATAGTTAAGCCAGGAAGAATGAATAAGGGCCCAGACCACCTATTGAGGTTGGAGCATGGCGAAGAACCTACCATTACGAAGGATACACTACCGGATGCACAACTGCTCACTATTAGAAATATTGATGACCACTTCGCAGACATAGTCCAGTTCCTGTCAATAGGAATGGTTCCAGCCGAGTACACAATTCCGCAGAAAAAACAGCTAGTGGTGCGCATTACAGATTTTTCACTGATGGTTGGTCAGCTATATAAAATGGGACCTGATGAGATCCTAAGAAGATGTGTGATGGAGGCAGAACGTCCTATGATCCTCGAAGAAGCTCATGAAGTCATTGCAGGAGGACATTACGTAGGAAAAGAAATTACACAGGAAAAGAGATTGCGCAGAAGGTTCTGCGAGCCGACCTTTGGTGGCCTACATTACACAGAGATGCTAAAGAATATACCAGAGCATGCGATGTATGCCAGTGAATTGGAAAACCATCCCGAAGAGATGAGATTTCATTAGCACCGCAGATGACTCTACAAGCATGTGAAAAATGGGCCATTGACTTTGTGGGACCTATAAACCCACCAAGAAAGCGCACAGGAGCAAGGTATATTATCACTGCGACATAATACCTGACTAGATGGGCCGAAGCAAGAGCAGTCAAGGACTGTAGTGCAGTTATAGCTACGCGTTTTATATTTGATGACATAATAACCAGGTTTGGATTCCCTAAGGTCCTTATGAGTGATCACGGTACACACTTCATCAATAAGACAGTTGAAGCCCTGACTGAAGAATTTGCAGTCCACCATCAGAAGAGTACACCTTATCATCCACAAGCAAACGAAACGGTTGAAGCATTCAACAAGATATTGGAGACAACATTAACAAATATTTGCAGTGTGAACAGGGATGACTGGGATTTAAGAGTACTAGCAGTACTCTAGGCTTATAGAACCACTTGCAAGAAATTAACAATGCAGACCCCTTTCAAGTTGGTTTATGGTCTTGAAGTTGTTGTCCCAATGGAGTACTTGGTACCAAGCTTAAGAATTGTCGCATTTACAGACATGGATGATATTGGCGCTATTCATGAGAGGCTAGCACAGTTGGTCGAACTAGAAGAAGACAGATTCATTGCAGGCTTCCATCAGCAAATTCAGAAGGAACGAGAAAAGGCCTATCATGACAGACACATCAAGAAGAAGATATTCATGCAAGGTGATTTAGTACTGGTATATGACAGTAAGTTTATCAAACACACTAGGAAGTTCAGAACGCATTGGCTCAGACCATATGAGATTGCATATGTTATAGAAGGAGGAGTTGTGCAGCTGAAGACATTGAAAGGAGACTAGAAGGAAGGCTTGGTGAATGGGAGTCAGCTGAAGTTGTACTATGACAACCAGCTGCCTCGCAGTTCTTAGTAGAATTAAGAAGACAAGGGTCCAGGTACCAGGTGCAGTTGAAACTGGGTACCAGACACATAAAAGATAGTCTGCACAAGGATGGAAAGGAGGCATAAAGCAGAAAGCAAGGGTTGCACTGCGCAGTCGAAAGTCGAAGTAAAACAAGAGGATCAGATCTCAAGTGCCTTGGGACGAGTCACAGGTGAGTGTTGGGGGCCTATTGACCCTTGGTTATGGAAGGAAGCGAAGAACGAGGAAGAAAAGGTAAAAAGCAAGCTTCACGGGAGACATAGTGACTATCACTGGGTCGAAGTGAACAAAAGAACAGAAAAGATGGAGCGAAGTGCAGAAAAGCAATTCGTTGGATGAGGAGATCGAGGATGACAGATCAACAAGGAAGATGGACCGAGGATGACTCAGGAAGTGGAAAAAGCCAGCATTAGATGCCTTGGAGCACTGCGAGATGAAGAAGGAAAGACAGGCTGGTGAAGCCCAAAAAGAATGGGTGAAGTTGACCTAGGGTTGTAGACACCTAGGGTTTTGGTAATTAGGGTTTTGACACATAGGTTTTGACATGAGGCTATCGGTGAGGGATTGTAATGTATAAATAGAGGTCGAGAGGACCTAGGTTGGGTCGATACTGTGGTATCTTCAGCTGGGTGCGAAGATCAAGTCTTGCAGCTGGGTGCGCAGGATGGGAGAGAGAAAGAGAGACGGAGAGAGAGGATCTGTTGGCCAAGAGCGTAGATCAGAACTGTAAGCTTTATCTTAATATATCATAAGCACAGTTCTGTGGACGTATCCCTAGAGAGAGGGTGAACCACGTACATCTATTGTTGTGTGTGTGATTGATGCTTTGAGCTCTAATGTTGTTATATTGTTATCTGCATTATTGTATTAGATCAGATCTATAGTTGTGAAGGGCAGATCTAGCTAGTTGAATGATAGATGCATGTTATGTTGTTGTTGTAATAAGAACCACTTGATATTTCCCTGGTTGTAGACATCTCTGTCCTGCAACCCCCTCATATCTGCTTCGGGTGAGACTGCATCTGCTTCGCAGGTACTGTCGAAAGGGCCAGTAGCTAGGGCTTGTTGGTGTGCTCTTGGAGCTGAACCTGGGTCTACCCCTGTGCCAACATGACGAACCCAATGAAAATATTTGGAAAGGATTCCAAGGATTGAGAACTCCTAGCAAGAACTAAGACCAATTCATAGAGCATGTTGAGATCAACAACCAATTTTTCAATTTGCTTGCTTTGGCTGGCCACTATTGTTGCTAAAATTGCATTTTTGGCTCTCTGAAAATCAAGCTAAGAATTCATTTTGCTACTGACATGAAAGAAGGCTACCTAAAGGTCCTCAATTTGATAAGTACCCTTCCTCTGGAGTCAACACAAATCAAATATTTCACACAAAATGCATCCACTGGAGTGTCTAAGTCCTTCCACGATGAATGCAATTATGAAGGGGGGAGAAAACCCATAGGGAAAGGAAGATCCAAGTGAATTCCTAATTGGAGGATGCTAAAAAGAAAACCACCCACTAAAGTGGAGATAAACTAAAACTAAACCACTGCTCATAAAGATAAGCAATCCTAACCCAAGCAGTTTAGCCTTATCAAGCCTTAGAAGCAACACAGATCAAAAAGAGTTGAAGGGCCTAACCAAGCTAGTCGATGGATATTCTAGTAGACACCAAAAGCAATAATTAATTGAATCCCACTTTTGTTGTGCTTAAACATACTTTCAAGTTTATTGTCCTGCCCATTGCCACGTTTTTTTGGGGGGGGTATGGTGTGGGGAGCCAATGTTATTTCTCGTCTCATATACCTTAATGTCAAATGCCACTAGTTCTTCACCTTCAAATGCATGTCGGTTCTAATGTTTGAATGATGATGATTCATGGGAGATAAACTTAGGAAGCCCCCCATTTAGGCTCATCATTTTACAATTTAGAGAATCTCCTTTCTTTTTCATGGATTCCGCCAGCTTATTGAAGGCCCTCGACACCTAGTAGAACTCAATAGACCCATAACTTCTTGCCACCACTTGAATTCTTTGAATTAGTATGGAGAGGCTTGTGTTCTAAGAGAAAAAGCGATTTTGCATTTGGTGAATTATGATTGAAAAGTCTCTAATTACTATAAGGTTTTTGATCCCGTTTGTTCTGAGAATGTTCAACCCTTGATACAAAGGGAAGTTTTGATGCTTGATTATTACTACATTTACCTATCCCTCAAGCGAATTTTAAATCACAATTTTCTTTGGCGTTAAAGACACCCCTTTCCCCCTACCCCACCCCACACCTCGACACCTACCACCCCAATTTTATATCACACTTCAGTGTATATTATTTGTGTCAATTTTAGAAATATTTTGGGAAATGCCTCATGATATATCATTAAGGTATTATTAGTCCCTCCCTCTCGAATACAAACAGAGTAATTATTTTTTAAACTAATTTGCAAATTTTAGATTTAGAATACTAGTTTTTTTAAAGTTTGTTTAAAAATATATATATTTACTTATTTCATTTTTTTGGATTTGACCATTCTTCTTATTACTAAGCAAAAATAATTACACAAAACAAGAAAAAATGATAATTTGATGTTATTTTAATGGTCTTATTTAACACTTTCAATACATAACTAAACACATGAATTTTCTTTAAGCTTGTACCTATGTTTGTCATTTAATTTGTTCGGTGTGTGATCACATACTTTAAGGTGACCTTCATGCAAGGAACAAGGATTTTGAGTGCTTGACATTGGCAAGTGATGGGGTCTAGGATGTTATCTCCATCGAGACAATGTGGGGAGTTTTGAGCAAATGTATTGCCATTAACATGAGAGAAAAGTTGAAACCTTAGTTTCAACTATCCCAAGGTCGAACACAAAAGGTGTTTACATGATGGAGTCGAGGGTTTTGTTGTCACTCTATAATTTCTCAGGCCGAGGAAGAAGTTGACAGAGGTAACCACAAAACCACTTTGGAGTCTGGGATCTAGCCCTTCTAGACTCAGAGAGGGATCTCTCTATAAGATTTAGCTTTCTTTGTTGGGAATTTTAGGCTAGTTGTGATAGTACAGGGTTAGGTTTTTTAAATTGTTTGGTTGGAACAACAAGGGAGGGCCATTGGGAAATGGATTCAAAGAGGCTTGGGTGATCAATTTGCAGAAATTATCAAGCTCAAGTGAAACAAGGCAAGGTAGACATGCTATTGGATCTGGTAAATTTGGATGAAATGAAATAGGAGAAAAGAGACGGGATCAATTGAGAAACATAGCAATTAAGAATTCTGCCACTAAATATCATAAGAAAACATTAAATTATCCACAGTGAGAATCGGAGTGTATCTTTCAACAAATTATGTCCTGCAACTTTTTGTAAGATAATCAAAAAAGAAAGAGATATAGAAACAGAGAAAACAAGTTACAGAAGAAGCACTTCACCACATAGTTATGGCACATGAATCCTGAAACCACTGATCTTGTATTACTACTAAAGGTCACCTAAGCTCAGTGAGAAACTTTACAACAAATACAAATCTTCCTTTTTACAAAATCCTCTCTCTAATACTTCGAACTATGAAGCATTTATAAACTTATTACAATCTGTCCTGTTATAACAAATCAGGATCCATTCTAGGAAAATCTAAAACTAACCATCACCAACATACAAAATCAGAAATATTTCTGCCATAGAATATGGACAGATTACAATAAATTTCAAGCTGCTGAGGCTGTTTTTTGGGATCTGTTGATGATCGGTGCCTTCAATTTCTGCTCTTTGCCATATATCCTTTTCACTTGTTTTTACCCCGAAATTATGAAAAATAAGGTCCAAAGGGGTCTTCGAATCTCAAAATATGAGATAGACGTGTAAAATTTGGGGGAGGTTTTTGTATATCAGCTTGTCCTGAATAAAAACCTCTCTCGGTTTTATGAAATTCATCTCCAGTTGTCCGGGATCTGGGTTTGAAAAATATGTCTTCAACAAGAAAATCTTGAATCCTGAAATATAGGGCTTAAAGATGATCTCAATCCTCCCAATATATAACCTCTATGAGAAATCTGGAGAGGATATTGTTATTTGGACCATTCTGAGTAAAAACCTCTTTCGGTTTCTCAAAATCCCTCCTGGTTTGCCCGCAAATCGCCTCAGAAAAAGACTGGTCGAAATGGGCAAAAAACTATTTTTGAATTGGGAGAAAGTGGTATAGGAAGGGGGGGTCCGAATTGACAAGAGAGTGACAAGTGGTGGGAGTAAAACCACTTTTCGGACCCCCCCCTCCCCTCCCCTCCCCCCCTCGTTAAAGTTCAGATGGTAAGGGGGGTCCAAAATAATAGTATGTCCGTTGATTTTATTTGTTATTGGGATGTATGCTTACGGGAGGTAATTTTAAATGTTATTTTTTTTATTATATAGTTTTCATTTTTTATTTAATTTTGTTTTAATTTTTTGTTATTACGTGTTTTATTTATAATGTTTTGTTTTATCTTATTTTTTATTTTTTGTTTTATTTTTACATGTTTTGTCTTATATGTATTTTTATTAGTTGTTTTATTTTTATTTAATTTTTTTTTTAAGTTTTAATTTTTATTTGTTTAGTTTATTAATTTTGAATTGTTTTATTCATTTTTTTGAATTGTTTTTTATTAAATTAATGTTTATTTAATTCTTTTATATTTTATATTTTAATTTGTTATTAACATTATTCAAAATAAATTATTTAAAAATAATTATTTTAACTTATTATTAAAACTATTATTATTACACTAACTTAACTATTAATCTAAATATACTAATCTAATTTCTAATTATTAACAGTATTAACAGTATTAACCTAACTAATTAATTTTAATTATTAATTATCCTAAGGTTATCTAACTTTGTATATGCAGGGATGAGTGGTGGGTGAGATGTGGACAATAAGATGAATGGGCAAGGAAGTGAGTGGCACAGAAGTGAATGTATGGTGCAACAAGATGATGAATGAAGGATGGAGGGAGAGGCAACATCATCGAGGAAACCGTCGAGCTAGATGCTTTCATTATGAGAGAAACAACAAATGAAAAACTGAATGATCAGATTTCCTATCATTTATAGGACCCTAACATAGGCTCCAATTGGGGATGGCAACTCCCTTAAGAGGTGTCAAGAACACCGTAGATTAATAGCCTAATCCATTGGGCTGATCCCATCTCGAAGACTGCAACCTATATCAATCCTTCTTCCGAAAAATAAATGCAAACTGAAAGTTGAAGTTGAAAACCAATAGCTCCTGAAAACTGAAAGCACACATGCTAAAGTCTAAAACTGAACTTGACAAAAATGCTTGATCCATAAGCTTATTTATATACAAATGATCCTACCCTGCTTGCTGAAAACCAAAATTGAATCAAGTGATCTCAAACTTCCAGTAAAGCCAATCAAGCAAATGGATTTTTAACTGTTGCTCGCTTTCAGCTCCTCTGAGTAAAAAGAAAAACTGAAAATATGACAATTGATACCACCATCTAAAACTATCTCTATAGTTTATGAACATTTCAAAACTCATATTCATCGTAGTTTCTAACAGGATTTCAAAAGGGTCCTCAATGATATAAAAAAACATTGTTTGTTTATCAACAAAAAGTTTTTCTTGATCTATGGTTGTTTCATGTTCTATGTCTTTAAGCGGATTTTTCTCACTTGGACAATCAACCATTTACTTGATAGTTTCCTCAATCTTGACATCAAAAGGCAGTTGAAAAGGATCTTCAAAGGACAAACTTTGACGAAGAAAGCCTTGGGACTGAATTTCACCCTCTAAGGTCTCAAGATCATTCTCAAGTTTTTCAAAAAACTCTTCTAAAAAACTGAGCTTATCTTTAGAAGAACATTTACATGACTTCAAATACATGGGTTAAAAATTTGAGAAAGCCTATTCGATTTGATCATCATTGTTATCACAAAGTTTGTAGCTAGGAAGAAAGGCTAGAAGATAGAGGGCCGAACTGGCGTAACAGGAACCTATCCCACCCAATGTCACCATGATGTGAAGGTTCTTTCTCTTTAGGGAGGTGAGGCCCAGGGGAGATGTCCCCGGTGACCTGGTGTTTTGAAGAGGCTAAAGGATAAACAAACAATGACAAGTTTCCCCCTTCACAGATCACCACCAAAACAGATAGTCCGGCTTATATCCAACAAAGATAACCAAGTAGAATCCCTGCCTGAGAACAAAGCAACAATAAACCAATATATGCAGGCTCTGGTTCGTACTTCATATATATATCAAAGACTATCTGACATTCAATATAAGCAATTTGAAAGTAAATGTTGACGAAKTCAATGTTTACAAAATAACACTAAAAGATAATGTCACTTCACCAATAAGAACTAGAACGATATGGCATTCAATGCAATAAATCAATACTTGACCTAATTAATGCCTTTAACTACCATTCAATTGCTCATAAAGTAAAACGTTGCTGCATTAAGATGTAATAACCAAGGATGACGTCAGCAACTTAGGGTTAGTAGGGTTAGCTAGAGTTAGGGTTAGTGTAGTTAGGGTTTCAATTCAAAAGCTTTGAGAAAGTTTAGATCAAGTTCTACTTCAATGTTTGAGGTCTTACATCAGTGCCTTAGGGTTTAATGGAGTCATAAGTGATGGACGCACAAGTTGAAGAAGGCAAGATTTCAAGGACTAGAGGGAAAAGTTTTGAAGTGCTGCTAAAGTAGGGCCTCAAAATCGGAACCCTAGGGGAGAGAGGCTCACTCCGGTGTTGCTAAATCAAGGCCTCGTGCTCTCTCCTCCTTCCCGACAAACGAATAGCTCAATAATAACAAAATATAACCAAAACAAGAGGGTTTGATGAGGGAGGTGTTGCTAAAGCAAGGCCTTTCAGAAAACCCTAGAAAGAGTATGGCCCTAGTGTAGTAGACCTAGGCCAGGGACGTCTCACTCTTCTTGGCTTCAGAACAGTACGACTAGCAATAGGGAGAGGAAATCGGAGTGTAGCTAAGGCTAGGCTCTTTCTTTCCTCAACAATGGCTCAAGGTTTCTCTATCAGGGGACATGAGACAATGACCTACTTGTGTGCTTTCCCCCTAGGGTTTTGATTCAGAAAAAATCATAAACATATGCAAGAAATTAGACTACAACCATTCATTCAAGAAGTTTTGAAGAAAAATACTTACAATTCATCAAGAAACAACCATGAAAACCATAGTTGTAACACCTTCCTTCAAGAGAAACACCATAAATGCCAAAAATCTCTTCCTTCAACAAGTGTGCATCACTTGATTCAGCCAAAGACCCAAGATAGGGCGCAAAAATCAGACCTCACCAATGAGTGAGTAAGTTGTGATGAAAAAATGAGAGTGAAAATCTCCCATTTATACAAAACCTTGACCTAATTTTACATTTAGGTCAAGTAAAAAGGACAACAAGGCCAAAATATCAAATCATATTGTTTTACATTAAATTATCAAGTTAAAACCCTAAATCAAGCTGAAAGGAGAGTAAAAGCCCCTCCAAGGGAGACATTATCCCTTTTTAGGGCAGATGGGGTGTCCTGGAGCAAAACGTTGGCCCTCCCTGGGCTTCTCCAACTTGCCACACGTGCCACTGCTACCTAGTCTGCCTGCCCCAAATGTCCATGATGTTGGGTGATGTCATGGTCAAGGTGGTGAAGTCCTAGGCCTCGAAAGGCCAATGTTCCACTAAGAATGGGTCATCACCCTTAGGTCAAGCTGTGTCGGGGTGCCTCTGGTAGAACGCTCTCTTCTTCTCCGGTGCAAAGCCCCTGATCCATTTGTGTCTTGTCTCTGCCCCCTGATGGGGTCTCAACATCCATCTGGTGGGATCTTCAGCCCCATGGAGGTCCGAACTGATCATCTCCCCATGTGTACCGGTACAAATGGTACCTGTCCATCAAGCATGGTCCTTCACATCAAAGGCTACGCCCTCCATGGCCTCATCAGTCACAGGGATCATAGCAATGTCAATCACATTTCATCATCAATATTAGTAAACATATGCATAAAATCCTTAATACATCAGTTAACAACTCAAAGACGTTACACAAGCTTGCAATACAAGTCTGGAGAAAAGGACAAGGCGTCCTATTGGGCTAGTGTCCACAGGAAAAAGAAATTTCCCGGAAAGACCTCATCCAAGCCATGTAAGTGGGTGATGTGGTCAGGGGATGTCCAAGCATGTGGGTGCAACGAAGGCCAAGGATGAAAAAGTGTTACCTGTGGGTGCCTTTGTAGAAGGCGAGTTGTACCTGTCATGGATTCATTCTTTCCAAGCCCATTCTTGCCTTTATTCATTTTATTCCTTTTTGCTTTTTTTTTGTTCAAGAGTTAATCAAGGGACACTGCCTTGGCATGGTGACCAAGGTTGACATCGTTACCCACAAATACTTTCACAGAGATGAGAAGGTTGGCTCGTGATGAGACCCCCTTTCCCTTGGCCATGCAACCAAGAGTCACTGCTCTGGCGTGGTAACCAGCTGGTGGCAATGTCATACTGCTAGGTACCCATGGACCTAATAGGTCAGCTCGTGATGAGACCCCCTATCCTCTGACTAGGTCTTGTTTTATTATTTTTCCAGGTCCCTTTTGTTTCTTGCTGAGAATCTTTTTATTGCCTTCTCCGGGATCCCTGGGAGAAACATCTCGAGGTTTTATTCTTAGGCTTTTGTCTTTTACCAGCTTGATTTTACCTTTTGGGCCTTTAGCCCCTTCTTCCCACGAGGTAAGGTGTAGTCCTGAAAATAGGTCAACCCAATGCCCAGATAAGGGGAATGGGATAAGTGAGTGGGAAGTAAGATGAAGAAGTGGTGTTATGAGGGGAGCAGACGATGGATTTTCATAAATCCCCCCAGTGGAAAACCAAAACCTACAGATATCGGCTTGCTAGGGCACCCTGTCAATCTTCCTAAACATGTTCAAGTGGGAAAATATAAGGTCCAAGCAGTCGTTAGAAATAAAAAGAATCAGATGCATACATTTAAAGGTTTTAACAATCAAATGTGACACATACCATGATACCTGGACTAATTACCTCATGAAGCAAGAACCTCTTTTGATACAGGACCAAACCGATGGTGATGGATGTTGTTGYTGCTGACAAGATAAAGACGATGGAAGAAGAAAAGGTGGGCCCTCGAGGTACATGCTCAGGTCAATCCTGCTCTCGGTACTCCATGTCTAGGACCTGTGGGCCTCGAGACATGATCTCCTAGTTATCCTAGAAAAGTGGGGATAACATTTGGCTCCAACTCGGGGACATGTGCTCACCGTAGAGCGTATGAGAACCTCAACATCTATAGCATAACCTGCAGACCTTCTCAATCTCGATAGAGGTATCAACAACAAAATTGGGGTGGTAATGCCACCCCATCATACATATAGAGATATATAGAGAGAGATTGAAAGAAAACAATCAATAAGTGTGAATATACAAACAAACTAACATGCAATGCAAATGATATAATACACGAATGCAAAATGCCTACTTACCTGCACTTACCTATGAAGTCAGGTCCCCCACCTTGGTGGGGTTTGAGGAGGTGCCCGCTGATAGGTAATGGGCGCCTTCTTCCCTCCAAAGTGGACAAGTAATATGAGTCATCAACTGATTCCATTCCAACTTTGAAGGGTCTGAGCCATGACTGAGTGCTTCCTTTTACATTAGTTGGCTCTCCTTTCTAGGTATCCCACATCCATACCATGTCTCCTTCCTTGTACTTTCTGACTTTGTATTTGGTCGTCCCCTGGACAACCTTGGTGTATTGTGCTTAGGGAGGAGGGTGGGCTTCTACTGTAAACACTTCCTGTTGGGATGGGCGGATTTGTACGTCATCTTCAATTTTCTTTAATATCTTCATCGTCCCAATCTTTTTGTTCTTGAATTCATCTAGGAGTTGTTGGTATTCTTCTTTCTTGGGCCATTTGATCTGATCAAAGTCCTCTTCCGTTGCAAAGGGCATGTCTTCTGGAGAATACTTTTGAATGGTTTGTATTATCTCGTCTTGTGCTTTGTCATTATTGACGGGGTGAGTAATATCTTGCACATGGTCTTCGGTTTTTGGCACATTGAGGAGACGACCTATCGTTCCATTTTTCAAAGGCAATTCCAAAAATGTGAGGTCCATCTCAAGGGTGCCACCCAACATTGCAACAAATTTCCTAGATAACAACATTCCCCACACATATGGGACATCAACCACCACGATGTCAATGTAGACTATCTTCTCCATGTACTCCTTTAGGCAAACTTCCACATTCTCAACCACCCCCTGTGTGGGTATGGCTTTAGATTCGAAGCCACATACATTTCTATAAGGCCATGTGACCTTCAAACCCACTTGTCGCATGACTTTAAGTGACATCATGTTGGCACCTTCTCCTGTATTTAACATGCAATTGTTGAGGCTCTTGTCGTTCATTGTTAAAGTCGTGAAGAAAGGAGGGTTCTCACCATATTGGACCTTGAAGTGATCAACTTGCAACATAATAGGGGAGTCCATGGGTTCATCCAATCCCAGAAAGAAAGTGTCAAAGAATTCCTTGATAGATGGGATCTTAATTGCTTCTCTTAGGGGGACGTTTACATGCACCTTTGATAAAGCCCCTTCGAGGTCAAAGTTTAGGTCAACCTTCCCAGCCTTGGATGTCTTGGGAAGAAGTACCTCCGCTGGTGAGGGTTTTGCCTGGTCAGTGGTGGATTGGTTCAACTTCTTTCTTCGGTACACCTGAAATTCTTGTTTCTTTAGCTTTTCTCGTGATTCCTGGTCTAGGTTGTTTATTACCACCATCCTTGTTGACCTGGCTGCTTCTTTCATGGCTTCCTGATGTTCTGCATTGGTGATATTTATTTGAGGGAACTCCATGAAATGGTCCATGTTGTTGACTTGTTGATGGCCATTACTGTAAGGACACTCATGCTCCCAATGTGCTTCACTGCATTCTAAGCACCAAGGATTTTCATCAACAACGTTTGTGGGGGCCAAGGTGTTTGGAACTTCTTGCTCATTCTTTGGTTTATACAATTGGCTCCCCTTCTGGAATTCCCTTTGTACGGGACCCTGGGTGCTTGGGTCTGAGATATTTCCAAGTTGACAATCCTACTCATCATTTGCTCTTGATTTTTTATGATACCATCCATAGAGGTTTGCAGCTTGTCGATACTGGCACACATGTCTGAAGTAGGCTCAACATTGTGAACTATTTTTTGTTTGGTGTCTATTCTCCCCCTTGGATTAGCAAAAGGCTCAATATTGGATGAAAGGAGGTTTCCCTCTATTTTAGTAGCGAGCTCTTGGGCTTCTTGAATGGATTGGGGGTTTTATCTATGAGAAGATACCTTAATTGGCCATTGAAAGATCTGGTGTAAATGTGGACGAGGTAATCATCTTTCAGATGATGGCTTACGAGGATCCTTTGCAACAAAGTTTCAAATATAGTATGGAACTCCCAAATGGACTCATTTTCATACTTGGCAAGGTTATTCAGTTGGGTGAGGAGCATGTTAGGGTTTTCTTTGACACTCCATCTTTTGAGAAAAGCCTCTTCAAGTTTGTCCATGGTTTTAATACTACCATTGGGAAGGCTCAAGTACCAATGCCTTGAGGCATCATAAAGAGTAGCGGAGAACAACTTCATGACTAAATCTTTTGCATCATCACTAATGGGATGAAG
>ML789230.1:106059-118805 GCA_009831015.1 Picea engelmannii | reverse complement strand
CTGGTTTAATTTTAGTCCAAGCTTCTTCCGGTGTTATATTTTTAAGAGCCTTTGTGGGAGTGCGATTGACTATGTAATTTGCACAGTTGATTGCTTCTTCCCAATACTGTAGACTTAATCCCTTAGATTGGATCATACAATTACCAGCCAACGCGGCCACTTGGAGCAGTTTATTAATGCAAAGAAAAAGATTACAGAGAGATTTTACAAGAGAGTTTCTCACAATCGATCCTCGACAAATGACCCTCCATGCTCTTTAAATAGAGATCATGGACCAATCGGGTGTTAAGCCACGGATCAATGGCCATTAAGATCGAGGAGAGTATGAACCGTCGGATCACTCCATGTCGGGAACATATCGTGACCGTCAGATTTCCTAACTACAAATGCATACTAATGCATACTAAAGAAACACACTTTTACCTAACAACATATTAGACCAAGTAGATCTTAACTAACTCCTAAGTGTCTAAATATCCTAACACCTTTGAGGACATACTTGTTTGTCTTTGCAGGACCTTTCCAAGTGGAAGACTATTCGTGAAGGAACTATACCATTTGGACCTTCATAGGGGCTTGGAAGCCCATGAGGTGGATGCTAGACCTACATCAGGGGAACTATTGATGATGAGCATTGCACATTGAAGAAGAAGGATGTTGCCTTGGGAGGCACCTTATCATCACTAGAGCATGAGGCTCCACCCTTCTCTACTTGAACGTTGGCCTTTGGAGGCCTAGACGTCATCCTTATAGCCCTTGATGTCACATAGGGGCTAGGGTTTGATAGATCACTTGGTGGATTTGATGGATGAGGCATGTAGCATGGACCTTGGCACATGAGAAAAGGACACGTGGCCTTTGGAGGCATAACGTTCCATATTTTCAGACTTGACATCAGTTTTATGAGCCTAGCGTCACCCTACTAGGGCATGACATCACCCTCTTTGGGGTTTTATTTCATGTAAATTTAATTTTTGTAAATTGTAAGGACAATTTAAGGGGTCGACCCCTCTTGAAGAGACATGAATTTTCATTTGATTCTCTTGGATGGCTAGGGTTTCCATATAAATATGGCTATCCAAGACTCATAAATATGGCTAGCCAAGACTCATTTTGATAATCACAACTTTATCACCTTTGTGAGAGAACAAGTTTGAAATTTTCGCCCGATTTGGCTATCTCTCCTACACTCATGCGACCTTCTTTGGAGGATCATTTTGCTGATTTTTGGATGGAATTTATGCAATTATGT
Organism: Picea engelmannii; assembly: GCA_009831015.1. Classification (NCBI taxonomy): domain Eukaryota; kingdom Viridiplantae; phylum Streptophyta; class Pinopsida; order Pinales; family Pinaceae; genus Picea; species Picea engelmannii. The sequence continues at coordinate 117,553 of ML789230.1, read as the reverse complement.
TTTCTTCTTGTCATATCTTGGTGAATTAAGTAAATTTTTTCAATTTTATTTCATGTTATTGAATGTTTATAGTAAATTTTACTTGTTCATATTGAAGATTTTTCTTGGTAAAACCCTGAGAGAGGAGCATAAGTGCTTCCTCCTCTCACAATGTTAATTTCATCCATAAAAATTTGTGAAGGAAATCCTACCTAGTGTTAGACTCGTAAATCCCCAAAGTGGTAGCACTTTAGGAGTTTGATTCTAGACTTTTGATTGTAACCTAATTGAAGTACCTAAGAAGGGAGAAAAGGTTGCCAGAGCCCAAAAATGCTTGCACTCTAGTAATCCTTCTCCTCAAGGTTTGAACCCTAACGCCTTAATGCGCTGGCACCTTAGAGTTCAAACCCTTCCTCTTATATATTTGCTATTTTCATCTCTAAGTGATATCATTGTTGTTATAAAGACTCCATAGCCCTAAGGCATTAATCATTTAAGCTCTCTTGTGGTGAAAGTGATAAAAAAACTCTTTATTCTTAATCTCTCAAGCTATCTACTAACTTTACTAACACTAACTTGTGCTAATTGAGTGGTAAAATTGTTGTTGTTGCAAAAGTTTTCTACAACCACCCGATAACACTTAAATTTGTTGCATACATTGATCTAATGGTGGTATAACATGCTCATAAATTGATTTGAACAATTGGACATTAATCTATTGGATATGTGCTAAGTTTTCATTGTCAAATGATGCATTTATGATCTCTTTTATTTGTTGTTGTTACAAACTTATATTTATTGTTGTAAATTATTGCACTGCTGCAAATTTGTACCAACTATATAAAATTATTATTATCTAGTGTCTTACGAGGTTTTAATTGCACGTTTGTACTTGGAATTGATCATATAAGTGCTATAAAGTGTTCTTGTTCCAGGAAGGTACTCAAACACCTTTTAACCTTATCCATTTCACAGACCTAGAATTATCATTAGGTGATCAAGAGAGGGGGCGATAGGCTTGGCTAACAAACTTGCTACTTTGATCCCTTGAGGTCACCGAGGAACCCTCCCCGATGGTGGATCTCTTCCATCACTAAAACACGAGGACTTCTTAATAAGGTGAGAGTGGTAGAATTTCCCATTGTTACGCAAGATTTGGTGATCTTGTGTTGGACTTTGCATAACGACAAATCCTGCGATAACACATCTAACCATTTAGATTTCATTTCCTAAAACCAGTCTTCTTTTGCATTACCAACCCTTTTCTCTTATTGTCAAAAGTAGATTTGCTACAAATATTGTAAATAAATTAATTTCTACTTTAGGATTAAAGAAAGATGATATTTGGAAATATGATCCTCACCATGTAATTTCTCCACAACGTATGAGTTTACATTTTGCACCTTATCTCTAACACTCTAATCATGATATTGAGATATTGGTAAATAAAAATACTCGGGAAGAGGTGCAACATTTGATGATGATGCAAATAGCAGGTGTTGGTTTAAAAAAGGAGCTAAAATAAGAAATGATGCTTAAAATAGCTCCCAGTAAAACCTCTGAGGTTGTAGATTTAGAGTGTAGTATTATTGAAACAAGCCAATTATCCAGTAGCACTGAGGAAGTTGTTGAAACAATGTCTGATTTGCAATTAACAATCATTTTTTAAAAAGCGATTACAAGAAAAATAAAAATATTTGAAGTTTCCAACGAGCCTGAAAACATGGATACCAACAAGCCTGATTCAAAAAAAGGAAAACTTAAAGAACTGGTAACACAAATCATTGGATTCACTTATAAGATCTCAATAGAAATTCCCCATGAAGACTTGATTGGGAAAATTGATACTCTCCCACGAGAGTTACAACCAAAGAAAACAAGCGAATTGGTTTTATTCATCTAACTCTTCATCCATATCTTTGATCCAGTGTCCATCCTTGCTAGCTTCTTCAAAACGACTTGGCTCAATTGTAGACAACAATGTTAGGTGATGTTGTTTTCGTGAACATATTATTCTTCTGGCTTCAACTCCTGCATCTTTATTCCCAATAATTTGTTCTGGTGGATGATTCTTCTGCACTCGTCTACTAGGTCTCCTTAGAGGTACCTAAAGATCTTGTTGCTCATCTTCCTCTTGCTCTGCTTCTGGCTTCTCTTTTTCTTCTTCCTCTTCTGCTTGTTCTTCCTTCAAATATTCTTCGTGATCCCGTTCCACTGAATCTTTGCTTCATTCTTTTATATTCCGTCCATTTGTCTCATCAATCATCACATTGATGCTTTCCACTATTTTGTTACGTCTTAGATTGAATTATTTGTATGCTTCACTTTTTCTTGAGTACCCAACCAATATGCCTTTATGAGCTCAAGAGTCAAATATTCCAATCTTTCCATCTTCTCTTTTGATATAGCATTTGCTTCCAAACACTATGAAATGATTCACATTTATTGGTCTTCCTTTCCATAGCTCGTAGGGAGTCTTATCACTATTATTTTTTAGCATTCCCCTATTCTGGATATGAACTGTTGTATGTACTACTTGTACCCATAATATGTCCTTCAACTTGGAATTTTTTAACATGGTTCTGGCCATTTCATGTACTGTTATGTTCTTCCTTTCGACAACTCCATTTTGTTGAGGTGTCCTGGCTGCTGAGAACTGTGTCTTTATCCCATGTTTGCTACAGAAATCCATGAATTTCTTTGATGTAAACTCTCCAATGTCTGATCTCAAGCACTTGATTTTTTATTCTGTCTCAGTTTCAACCATTTCCTTTTATATATTGAAGTGTTTGAATGCCTCTGAATTCTTCATGACAAATCAAACTGCAGTCATTCTTCTGTAGTCATCGACCAATAGCATAAAATATTGTTCTCCATTCTTGTCGGTCCACATAGATCTATATGTACAATCTCTAGCGGTTTTTTTGTGGAGTACTCTTTTGATTTGAACTTGGTACTGATTTGTTTTCCCTGTAGACAATGCTTGCATAGAGTATTTTCTAGCTTCTTTATCTCGAGCATTTATCTTACTGCTTCCTTTCTGCTGATTTTGAAAAGATTATCAAAATTTATTTAACCCATTCTTTTGTGCCAGAGTCAAATTCCATCTTCCTTTCCTAGGAAACATCTTTCCTCTCCAATTTCATTTAGTACATAATTTTGTCTTGGAGTTCTTATGGTTGTAGCCACCAACTTTCCTGATCCTGCTTTCCTTATCTCACATTTCTCCGAGTCAAACACAAGTATGTGTCCTTGATCATACATTTGAATTAGACTTAGTAGATTGTGCTTCATGTCTTCGACCAATAGAACATTCTCTGCCTTGGAATCCTTGCTTCCAAGCTTGACTGTACCTCTTCCTATAATTTTGGCTGAGTTGTCATTTCCAAATGAAACTGATCCATCTCTTTCTGTTTTCAAAGTTAAAAACATGTCCCTATCCCCATTCATATGCTTCGAGCAGCCATTGTCAACATACCATCCACATTTCTTGAGTTGAGATTGTAGAGCAAGCATGGATTCTTCAGTATTGAATTGATCCTTCTTCCTTATCCATATTCTTTATGGTTCCTGCTTATGACTGTTGATGTTCTATTTTGATTCTCTTGGAGGAATAGTCAATCTACAATCTTTGGCCATGTGACTAAATTATTGCATTTGTAGAATTCTACTTCATCACTCAAGGATCCAAATCTGTTGTAGTTTCTTCTCTGTGCTTCATGAGGCCTTCTTGGATAACCATTTCCCATGTATCCTTCATAGTTACTTCTAGTCTTGGCACAGGCTCTACAATTCATAGCTTTGTGCCCAAAATTATTACATGAATAACATAAACCAAGAAAAATAGTTTAATACCTGGGAGTGGAATATCTTTTGAATGGTGTTGCTCTTCTGAATCCTTCTTCTTCTTGAGGTCTTTCCATTGCTGGTTGTTTCTCACTTTGAATCCTGAATCTTCTAGGTGGTGCAGTGTCTCTGTGATCTTCTTCTTGGATATTATTTCCTTCTTCCTTGGGATAACCTTTGAAAATTTATGCATCGCTTCTTTGTTCTGTTTCTTGTTCTGTTGTCTTGGAGCTCGAGCCTATATCTGTCTGCATTTGGTTGTATCCTAACCCAAAACTGTCATAGTATGGTCTTTGACTGTTGATGAATTCATCCAATATCTTGGTGTTATTCTGTTGCATGTCCTTCTTCTGAAGATCTTTTCCTAGAGTGACTATTTATGCTTCCAAGCCTTCAATCATCTTCTACTTCTCTTCCAAATGATTTATGAATGCTTCTTCAGTTCTTTTGTCTTCCTCTACCTGGATTTTTAACTTCATGATCATCTGATCAACTTCTTCTGAGTTGGAATTCTGAGATCCTTCTTTCCTCTTTAGTTCTTCCTTGAGTGACTTGATTTTCTTTCTTTCATTCCTTAGATATTCCAAGGCACTAACTAATTCTTCTATGAGATAGAATTCTCCTTCTTCAGAATCTTCTATTACCATGAAGAGTACTCTTTATGTATCACTGTCATTGTCTTCATCCTCGTCAGATGAGAAACTATCTTCCTTGGTGCAAAGATATTTCTTGAATAATTTCTTTTTGTTTCTTCTACTCTTTTGATTTTTCTTTTTCTTTTTAGGATCTTCTTCTTCATCACTTTCCTTATTCTTAGCATGAGTACATTTAGAAGCAAAATGAACAATACCACCACAGTTAAAACATTCAAATGGAAGCATACCTTTGTATTTGTCAATTCCTCTTTTCAAATTTCTTACGAAGTTTGTCATTTCTTCATCTTCCTCTGAATCATCGTTGTAGCTAGAATCTGATTTTGGATTTTGTTGGTTCTTCTTATTTGTCTTCTTGGATTCCTTGAATGTTTCTTCCTTTGTGACTGGATTATCTTGCTCTATCCTCATCTCATGGGCTGTGAGTATGCCATGTAACTCATCCATGGTCAATGTAGTTAGGTCTACTATTTCTTATAGAGATGAAATCTTCAGATCAAATCTCATTGGTAGAGACCTTAGTACCTTTTGATCAATGACCCATTCTTTTATTTAGTCTCCCAAACCTTTAATAATGTTCATTATTTCATCGACTCTTAGAAAGTAAGTTGCAATGTCTTCATCTTCCTTCATCTTCAATTGTTCGAACTTGGCTCTAAGGGTTTGAAGTTTAGCTCCCTTGACTTTGGCGTCTCCTTCGTAGATATTCTAAAGTTTGTCCCAAATTTCTTTTGCGGATTCACAATGCATAACCTTGACATGTATTGATTTAGTCAAACCATTCATGATAGCATTTGTAGCCCTTGAATCGTTTTCTTCAAGTTTCCAGAAGAAAACTCCATTTTCCAGAACGTCCTCCTTCAAGGGAGGACATCACCTTTGTTTTAAGGTTTTCTGTGTGTAAAATGTTGTTAAATTATTGTAAAGGGGAAAGACAAGGGTTGTTATCTCCTTGTCTTGTGTTTTACCCTAATATTATAGACAATTGTGGACAAATTATGTTTAGGAGGATGATATAAATTGAGATCACCTCATTTCATTTTTACATAAGACATAACTCCATTGTGAGAGGCTCTTGGACTGAAATTTTTGCTACACTTGGAGTATGTTGCCTCTTGTCCTTTTGTTTATGGCTATGTCTTGGTTATGGTTGATGGAAATGGTGCACTAGAATTGGAAGGTTTTCTTCATTTCTTTTTGGTGGTTAGTCTAGCTTTTATTACCTTTTGAATGCTTGAAGGTGCCATTTATTTCATTGTATTATCATTTGTACAAGTTAAAGGTTCTATTTTCTTGATCCAAGCAGGGAGTATAAGGGCATACACCCCTACTCATGTTTCCACCTTTTTATTGCTAAGGGAATATTGCTTCATAAGGGTTTACTAAGAGGAGTATAATTGCATACACCCTCCTAGTTGAAACCCTAGCTAAGAGAATCTTGCCTTGGGGAGTAAAAGGGTTTACATCGCCAAGGAAGTAGCCTATCTAGATTCTTCACATTATCTTGAATCCATTTACCCTTTCTTAAAGGCACTAGTCATTTACTTATTGGATGGGGAGAAATAATTTGTTGCCTTGGTAAATGTACAAATTTCAAGTTTTGAAGTTGTCTCTTTTGGATAATGATCTTGATGCCTTGGGGGATTCTTCCTTCCTTAGGGCATCCTCTTTCTCCCACAAATTCTTATTGTTTTAGTAAAACTAACCTACATCCAATAGGGCTTCTTTAAAATCTAACCCTAACCGCTAATATCTCACAAACTAACCCTCTAACTTTGCTAGTTTAACCTACTAACCTAGGTGCATCTATTGGGCTAGATTTTGGCACTTTTTAATGGTAGGATTTGTTGTTGTACTCCATTGAATGCTATAGATATAACACTGATATACTCCTGCAAAATTTTACTCTTATGACAACCATCTTTATTCAGTCTTGAAGTGTTATTTTTGGTCCACATTGGTTACTAGTTTTATTGTTGACATTGCTAACTAATATAGACCTTTTACTTGTTGATTTGGATGTAATCTATTGCTGATTTACTAACCCATATGCTGCTTTATTTTAGGGCCAACAAGATTAACTTGCTGATCCATTACTATACTTGGTTGGAAATTGTTTTTTCTTATGTCTCAGGCAGGTACAAGTGCACCGACAACTATCTCTTTACTTGGTATCCATTTACCTCTCTTCACTTACCATTTTCAACCAATCATTTTCTTGGAACTGAAGGGTCGAGTCAGAACATTTCCAGTATATGGAAGGTCAAGGATCATGGATCTCATGATGTGACATGGAAACCCGACACCATTTTTAATTTTGAGCACAAAACCCGATGTTCGTGGGCTGTAATGGTGCAACCTGCGTATACGCATGTTGTATAGCTATTAGGGCGCATATATGTGGAAAAATACAATTTTTAGCTCTGGGAACTGCAAAAAGGGACTTCAAGTCTGCATAGGGAAATGGAAAAGGCCTGATGAGCAAGTTGCATGGGGTGAGGGAAATCTTGATATAACAAAGAGTATTCTCTAACCCAAGTCGGGCATACCCATGATCAAGAGTGATGTAATCATGGTTGCCAAATCAAATACATTGCGGATCCATGGAATATATGAAAGTATGACTAATGTCCATGGCCACTAACAATACACAATGGATCCATGTGAAAATAGATCATAGCCACGAATAGATACACAATGGAGCTATGTCTCAAAATGAAAATAGAGGATATATGAGACCAATGGAGTGAAGAACTGATCCTCTGCAAGTACCAATGTCTATGGGGTGGTACAATATATGTCAGATAGGAGAACAAAAGATGTGATGCTTGTACTTGACCCAAAGTCTTCAAAATGATTTGTTGTGGTACGAGTCTACACAATGTGAATAGATGTGCTGGGGTCGAACACAGTGACACACCATTTGATTACCGATCATTGATGTATACCATTAACAAGTGAGAGACAACCCACCGATGATGATAATGGGTGTCAAGGTACCATGGTACAATCTAATAAGTGTGAATAAATGAGTTGATGTCAAACACCTGGTAGAATCTATTGAGTAGGGGACATTGATGTATTCCCACTGTCAATAGAGAGGGAACCTTCCACTGATGACTGCAAGTCCCAAGGTACCAAATATGACTCTAGATCCCTGTCCCAGAGAAAGATGTGCTGAAGTCAATAGGAAGAGATCTGCTGGAAGGAAGGCATTATGGAATCCTCCATCATCAAGCACGAGGGGTAGCATAAGGCCAAATATTTGGAAGGAATTGGATGAATAGATTGTAAGTACCACACCGAGGTAAGACTCTGGCATGAACCAAATGGAAATAACACATGACAAAGACTCTATGAATAGTATCCAATGACGAAGACTACTAACAAAGATGAGGAATCCACCAATGGGGTCAAATCGAAACCAAGGTACAACACAAATCCTTATGTGTGATGATTTTTGTTGAGGTCAAACACAAGGGAAACCACTCAGTAAATGACTGGTGATGGTTTGTCATATATTGAGCGCAAGGTCACCTATAAATAAAGGAAATAGTCCCAGGGTGCTACTCTAGGTCATACTCTCAAAGAAATGTGTCAGAGTTGATAAGAGAAGATCCGCTAGCTAGAAGTCAATGAGGACCTTCGGTACTAACACAAGTAAGAGACATAGATACTTGTGATAATGAGATGGACTTGACAAACTCATGAACGCTGACTTGAAAGGTAAAAGACTTGTTGCAGAATGAACGAATTATGTTAAAACTTCCCTTGAACAAAAGCACGACACATTATGTGACTTAGGTGACATGACTATAAACTGGGATACATTTGTGATGCAGAGGGCATCCACAAATGCTCCATATGGTTGGAAGAATAACCAACCGGGGGAGATTATTTTCAAAAATGAGAAAGAGTCTCCTAAATCCACACTAAACTCAAAATACTGAGATATTGACTTAAGATTGTGCTTTGTTCAAGGGTGACAAGACTGCTTCCAACAAAAGAGATAGACGCTTTCCCCCTCTTTTTTTTCTTCATATTATTAAATCCTGAAAAAGAATAAAAGAATGCTACAATACTGTTGGGCTCTAGTTTTTTCATATTTACGCTACACAAATACATTCATAATTACACATTCTCCCCGCATTTTGCCAATAATATATCCCTAATCACACCATAAACCTCTATTGTCTCTTGTTACTCATCCTACATGGCTAATACATAATTTTCTATATTTTTAGTGATTAAAAGATGATTATATCATTTTTAACTAATGATGGTTGATAAAGTGTGATTTGCATGATTAACATTCCCGTACCATTACTGTGGTTCAACATTCTGCACCAGTATAGCCATTCCCATATCTGATATTGTAGCTTGTCATATTGACACGCTTCTAGAAGGAAATTGGGAACATGGGTTTTGTCCAGAACGATGTTGACATGTTGACCAACGAGTTAGAATTCACCCATCTTGCACGTGTGGACCTCCAACTCAGGGGGAATGATTCTGCAAAAATTAACAAAAATCTCAAACTACTAACTTGCGCCTCGATTTCTGTGCAGATGATATCAGATCTAGAAATTCTACGATATGGGTTTTGTCTAGAATGTGGAAAATTGAGTAAATGCAAGCACTTTTTTAAAATTTGAATTGTTTTGGAATATATGGGTGGATCTATAACTGGAATCTGCCCAAATTGATGAAAAACCCAGATTTGGGGATTTGCTCCAAAAATTGGCAAATTTGTTTCTAAGTTTTGGGATTTGGTTCTATCCTCTTCCTTTTGGTTTATTGTGTATAAATATGTATCAGATCCATTGAGAATAGGATCCTTAGTGTGATTATACTCAACATAAGTCTCTTGTAATTGGAACATTGGTTCAAATAAGATTTTTATGCAATGAAGTTTTGAAGCATTTCTACAATCATTTGCAGTTGATTTCTTCTTCAAGCAACATGCAACCAATTGGGTAGGGCCCCTCAATTTGGTATGCATCGTTGCTTTGTTTTGTAATTTTATTTCTAGAATTGTATATGTGCTTTATTTCCTAGATTTGGTGTAGTAGCAAGTAGTTTTCTGCGTGTTTCTTATCATTTCTTTATCTAAGAACAACATTCCTGCAATTAAATGTTATTTACCTTACCTCTGTATCAATTACTCTGTTATTTGACTGTTTTTAATCTTGAGCGTGTGCTTGATTTACTTCTACAGGAAACCAGGACCAACATGTTAGATTTATAATTGCTAATCATCTTCGGCTTGAATATATATGCGATCTTGTGTTCTTGAATACAAACATAACTTCCATAACTGTCAATTGTGGTTTAAATAATTTCCAAGATGCATATCAAATATCTGAACATGGTTATTAATTCTGAAAATTATATTATTTTTCATGACCAATATGACATTCATGTGTGCACTTCATTCTTATATTCACACTCCATTCATGCACATACTATTTTCTGCTCAAAAGATTGATTGATCTTTAATTCACACATACAATCCTTTAAAGAACAAAAGTAAGTAAGCTCCTCTTCCAAGCATTCGTTGTCTTCGATCCCATCATTGTTCTTGTGTATCAAGTGTACTCATTTGAAGGGTAATTTCTGAGTTTGAAATTTTAATTGCATTACTGTTTACAGTTCGAATGTATATAGTGTAAACAAAGTGTTGAATGCACATGGATAAATAAATCATTGTATGTACGATGAGTGGTTTTCTTTGTGTGTTTTAGGTTTAGTTCTTACATCCACATTTCATTTCATTTGCATGGTTTGAATTTAGATTCCATTTTCCATTTGTTTGATTGTTTTTTTTTTCCTTTAGTTAGTTTTCTTTCATTTGGTTTTTCCATAGTTTAAATTTCTTTTTATTTATGCACTTTGATTTTACCTCTAGTTCTGTTTTCATTCATTTTGAAGTGTGTTTGTTGGTCTTAGATGTTAAGAATCTGAGTAGATCTACAAATATAATCACCACAAATACTGAATACACAATAGATCCACATAACAATATAGAATAAACCACCACTTTATTATATCAAAACCCTTGGGGTAGGGCAACACCATACAATGGATCCTATTATGGAATGGATCCTCTCCTGTTCACTTGCCTCTTCGAGGGGGCATCCTCCCATTGAGCTACCACTCAAAATACAATACTTCTCTTCATGTCCCATTACATTGCTGGAACCCCTTTATATAGTGCTACCATCACCTAAGAACATTCTAGAGGGGGAATCTTCTAGAAGTAGAACCTTCTAAGAAGTCCTCTTACATTTATTATATCTAACTATCATAATGGGCCTTATTTAATAATATAGTGGACCTAGTCCACCTTACATTGAATGGCCTCCACTATTATCATTATGGGCCCTCTGGGCCCCACCACCACCTCTCTAGCTACCTAACATTCCATCCCCCTTTTGAAATCATTGTCCTCAATGCTTGATGTATGACCATATACCAGGGTCCCATGGATAAGTGTGTGTTCGCACCCAATTCGTCACCTGGTGAGCAAATCGAGGGTGCTTGCATGCCCTGTTGGGTCTTGCAGGACACGACAGCTGTGGAAGGAAAGGTTAGAGAATACAAAACAAACTACAAGCTAGAATCAACTGAAAACAAATTAAAACTATGAAAAGAAACAACAAACACCAAAAACAAAAGACAGATGTCACCAATGGTTTTGAGCTGGTCAATTGATGAAATCGGAGCACGATGAAGGAAGAGAACTGTGGTTCCTTCTTCCCCCAACGGAAGGCTCTTGAGGCCCTCACAAAGTTTTCTTTCCTTACAATGAGAAGAACTGAGTATGGCAGTGAAAGAACTCCCATCGATGCTGCCAGTGTGTTATCGTTAAATAATGAGTCCTTAACAATCTTAGCAGCATAACAGTGCCTGAAATTCCTTGTGAAAACAATGTATCTTCACGGCTTTTTATAGCAGATCCTCGGGCGATTATGTAACCTCTTCAAAGTGTGAAAAGGGGCCCTTTAGGGCTTCCT
>ML789230.1:84913-97254 GCA_009831015.1 Picea engelmannii | reverse complement strand
AGTTCTTGTTGCCATGTGAGGATGAAATTTCAGTGATAACAGTGTGGACCATAGTGCTGAAGTAGACTAGAGAACCAGGTTCCCATGGATAAGTGTGGACCATAGTGCTGAAGTAGACTAGAGAACTAGGTTCCCATGGATAAGTGTGGACCATAGTGCTGAAGTAGACTAGAGAACCAGGTTCCCATGGATAAGTGTGGACAGTAGTGCTCAAGTAGACTAGAGAACTAGGGTCCCATTGAGAAATGGAAGCCACCATGCTTAAGTAGCCCAACTTCCATTGTAAGCGAGGGTCCCATGTCCAATTGCTCATGTGAACTCCACATGGAAGATATCGACACCCAATAAGCAACTGAAAATGATGCTCCCAATACTGACACCTATCATGTGGATACAAATGAGAATATACATCCACATAGTGGGAAAGGGTCAAAGGTGAATCTGGAAGGAACAATACCGTTGTAGAATATGCAGGCTGGACACTGGTAATCATAACTAGCTCCTGATGTGTCATATTTATGTTCTCTACAAAAGTTGGAGTAGAGTCATCAAACAAAAGATGGAAGTGGTTGTCATCTCAGAAATGACAGTTATCCATATACCAATCATCACAATCGGCTTCAAAGTCATACCAAGCATATATTTCTTGATTATATTCATCTCTGATGTCTTCCATAAGAAATATCTCTTGCATGCTATCCAATGAATCTTGAATACTACGAAAACTATCATTGAGTTCATCTGCAAGGTCATGCAATCTACCATGCAATGTGCCATACAATGTGTCATACAATTGGGCTTTGAATGCTTCAGTGATCTGTAGAATTTATTCGAGGGTTTGAGAGGAAATAGCCATTGGAAACACCACATAAAATATACCAAAATAAATCTCTTAAAATAATTTATTCAATGACATTGATCTGGTAACAATATAAGCACCCTATGAAAAGTTATGAACTCTGCAGTCCCATCGCCATCATGAAAAACCCAAAAAATATAGTTGATTTTAAATTAGCGATATCTTCACTTCCAGAGCTCCGATTTGGACGATTTGTTTTTTTTAATTGGGTGAAATTGTGAGAGGAACTCAGATATGCAAATTTTTTTGAAAAATTCATCCTCAGATGCTACAAAAATCATAAAAATCATGCATCCGTCTGTGAAAAAAAACCCCCTAAAAATTGCAGTCTTTAAAATGCAAATAACTTGACTTCCCGGACTCTGTTTCAGACGATTTTTTTTTTTAACTTGGGCATGTTTCTGAGAGGAAATCAGATATACAACCAGGTCTTTCAAATTTTTCACCAAAACATACATAATCGTTTGTAATGTCGTGACCTTCTTTCTTTTTTGAAAAAATAAATATGCAAACAATAAAAATATTTTCCCCACACTTCCAGTCAATGAAAGTGCTATGATACCACTTGTTAAGTACCTGAGTAGATCTACAAATATAATAAACACAAATACTGAATACACAATAGATTCACAGAGCAATATAGAAGAAACCACCACTTTATTATATCAAAACCCTTGGGGTAGGGCAACACCATATAATGGATCCTGTTAGGGTCCTATAATTATAGGAGATCTGATGATTCAGATATCATTTGTGGGTCTCATGATGAAATTCTTGGTTTGCTGGTCTCTCGGTTGTTTCCATTTCCCCTCCATCCATTTTTCCTGGATTCTTCACCACCCTACTGCATCCTTCAGTCCCTCACCCTTCGTTCCTTCACCCCTTCACCAATTTTATCCCTGCACGAATAAACAAACTTAGGTTAAAAGAAAAATCAATAGGTTTATAATGTCAGTAATTAAATTTACTACAATTAGATTTATGTTAGACTTGTTAATAATAAATTAATCATTAACTAATTAATTAATGATTAATAGTTAAGTTAGTTGTTAATAATTAGGTTATTTTGTTAGAATAAACATTAATCAAAAAATAAAAAAAACAATTAATATTAAAAAACATATATAATTAACCACATATAAAACATATGTAATAAAAATTAAACAAAATATAATAAGAATAAAACAAATAAAGTAAAAAATAAAATAATAAAAAAAGTAAAATAATAAAACACAAATAAATGCAAACACGTAAAACATATAAAAACAATACAATAAAAAAAATTAAAAGTCAAAACACATATAATATAATAAAACAAAATTAAAATAAAAAAAAACAAAACACGTAAACAAAAACGTAATAAATAAAATAAAAAACAAAACAAACAAAAAAAATAAAATAAAAATAAAAACAAAAACAAAAGCGCACCTTATGCACTTATCCCAATGTAAATAAATCCACGGACATAAAAATTCTGGACGCCCCCGTGATTTTCGAACTTTAACGGAGGGGGGGGGGGTCTGAAAAGTGGTATTGGGAGGGACACTTGTCACCTCCAGGTGATTTTGGACCCCCCCCCAATACCACTTACCACCTCAGGGGGGTCTGGAATACCACCTTTCCCCAAAAAATCACTTTCCCCCAATTTTTCAAAACCGCCCATTTTTTGTCTGTTTGACACCTCGTCTTGCGAAGTGGATTTTGGGAAAACGAAGACAGATTTTCAAAAACCGAGAGAGGTTTTTGTTCAAAACAGGATGAAGAACAAAAACCTCTTCCAGATTTTGCAAAGGTGCCACCAGTTGGGGGAAACCGAAGGAATCCATTCTCGGCTGGATGTAAATTTTCTGAATTTCAATCTAATGTAAAGGTGAAGAAGTATAGGTTTCCCTAATACAAAGATTCTTGCCAATGTTATTATGCAATAAGTTTTCCTGTGTATGATCATTTTCCACTTTATAAATCCTTGTCATTCATTTACTCTAGTGTTTGAAGATGTGTTTTGGAATTCATTTATTAATGCTCCATTTCAATTATCTTTAAATGCTTTATCATTTGGTTGTATGCTTTGAATTCATCCTCCGATGCTCAATACATAACAACCTACAATCTTGCCTGTTTATTCAAAGAATTCACTTAACTTTGTGCTCTTCGTTTAATCAAATTGTTTCCTTTACTCTGCTACCATATCCCATTAATTTTAAATCTCCACATACCAACATTCACCTTGCCTTTGTCCCTTGGGAATCCAATCACTAAGTCACTGACATATATGAAATCATATTTTTAAGACTCCATTCCCATGTTACTTCCTTTTCTGGTTTCCATACCGAACCTCTTTTATAAGAAATACAAAACCTGTTCTATTGCAGAACCTGACCTCTGTGTGCTTATTGATGAATTCATTGAGCTATTACCAGTCATTAGATATATGAGAGAGCCCTCTCTGATTGTATAGGTCAGGATACAATCCAAAGTTGGTTGAGATAATTACCTTTGTGAATTGCCTCCTCAACCTGGGAAAATTACAGAGTGCTAACAGATCCTATTATGGAAGGGATTCTCTCATGTCCACTTGCCTCTTTGAGGGGGAATCCTCCTATTGAGATACCACTCACAATAGAATAATTCTCTTCATGTCTCATTACATTGCTGGAACCCCTTTATATAGTGCTACCATCACCTATGAACATTCTAGAGGAGTAATCTTCTAGAAGTAGAACCTTCTAAGAAGTTCTCTTACATTTATTATATATAATTACCCATTTGTTATATCTAACTATCATAGTGAGCCTTATTTACTAATATAGTGGACCTAGTCCACCTTAAATTGAATGGTCTCCACTATTATCATTATGGGCCCTCTTCCCCCCCCAACTACCTCTATAGCTACCTAACATTAGATTAGGTTAGACTAGGCTCCAATCCTGCATTTCCTGTGTCTGCACCTCTAAGTATATGACTCCCTTATTGACAATTTAATGTTGGAATTAATAGTGCATATATTTTACCCAACAAGTACAATGGAGGAAATGAGTGTCACGGGAAAAAAAACTAGTTCCAAGGTGCAATGAACATACCTATGCTCAATGCAAAGAAGCGTGTGTAGGAAAAGGAGACTCATGGGATGTTTCCTCCAGGGTTAAGGTGTTGATTCACAATGTAATAAATTGAAAGGCTGGAAACTGATAGGAATGCATAAGCAATTGGTTCATTAAGAACAAGCTAAGGCAGATATTAGGCCTAAAAGCGCGAACGGTTAACATGAAATGCACTTACAATGCAACAAAATTTGGAATCCATCGAAGGTGAGTTAGCCAGAAAAATATTGAGAGGAATTCATGACGCTTGAATGCAAAGATATGGCGGGACTAAAGAGGGCTTCTGAGCCTGCAGAGAAATTGCAACATGGGTGTAAAAATGCCAGTGAGGTACTAACTAAGACACCCATGGAGATGTAATCTCTACCATCCGCAAGTGACACCTTTAAGTAGATGGAAAGCTATGATATCACTAACAAATGGGGTTGAACCTACAACAAATATGTGTTTGGTACATATAGAATGATTATGCAAGCGAGATGATACCCAAACTATGTTCCAGTAAGGAGGATAATGCATGCTGAAGAGTAAAACAAAATGTTGTAGTGAGCAACATATAAAGTGGGGAGTCTTGTAGGAAATATCAAGAACAAGATTAAGTAAGAGGAATGAAGTTCAAACGCAATGTCATGGCGGGACTAAATAGGACTCCCAAACCTAATAAAACTTGCAACATGAGTGCCAGAATACAGAAAGGGGTTCTAGACTAGGGCAGCCATGGAAGGTAGGCCTCTACCATCAACGAGAAGACATTTTGAGTAGAAAGAAGGGGTTATGTCACAATTTAATGGGATCGACCTGGGTTAAGGCGACAATGGAAACTGGTAATGAAAATATTGAAGGTACATGAGTCCTACTCTAAATGCCAGTTATACGAAAAAATCGCCTTTTAGAGTCTTGAAAAAAACTCAGTCAATCAATTAAAAGACCAAAAGTACCCAAAATAAATCTCTATAACCTACCATGGCAACCAAAACACTACAATATATCTTGACATTGGTTCAATTTATGGAAAAATAAGAAACTATGGAAAGTGGGTTTTCAAAAAATTATATAAATAAGGCAATTTTTACCATTTTACCATATCATTTTTACCATTTGAACTAAAATTAACCAAATTTGGAGAAACCCTTGTAACTTCACTTGGATATTGCGGGAGCTTGGAGAAACTAAACCACAATCCGTCTAGACCAAGTAAGTGCTTAAACCATTCCTTTCATTTTCATCCATTTAACTTTTAATTTTTATGAAAAATTGAGGGATAACCCTCTCTTTTACCTCACGACTCTACACATCCGCGTTTTTCCTCAAAGGGGCACGCATATGTCCATGCCTGGTAGAAACACCAGTTGTGAATATCCGCTCCTACTATAAAAGGAACCCACAGATGCCCATAATCACTTTGAACAAATAAAAGTTTAACTCTCTTTCTTGTGGATTTTGGGTAGGATGCTTGTTCATTGGAGGGAATGTGAGAACGAGGAAGTTGATCATGCCATATCATTTGATGAATATGATGCCAAATAAGCTCTCCGACAATGCAACATGTATACATTTTTCCAAATTGGTGGCATGCAAGCTTAAAAGAGATTATTAAATCTCCTTATTTATTACTGGCATCCTGACGTAGAGGCATTCATGCTTGGTGGGCAGTCCTTGATGATCACTGTTGAGGACATCTACTTCATTACTAGTTTGTCTCGTAGAGGTGAAGTGCCCAAATTCACAACCCATGGGGGAGGTGGCTGGATCATTAATGATTACATAAACAAATACTGCGAGGATGGCACAAAAAAGATGGGCTCACAAGTTCCTATCAATCATATCACCAATTTGAGTCTAAAGGTGATATTATATAACATAGTGCACATCATGGGATCTAATTCTTTGCACTTGGATTCTTAAACCCAAATGCAACATGGGGTTGAGTGCTTAATACCCACAATGTTTGACTAGATCACTACAATGCTTTCTTGCATGAAAATTGAGCTCACTGATTGCAAGTTATGAAAGAACAAGAACTTTGGGTTGCACAGTGTCCTCTATGCATTATTTTTCGAGAGGGAACCAATGATGAGCCCAAGAGCTCATATAAGAGGACACTTATGAACATGGCCCATGATGGTACGATGGAATGAGTTGTTGGCCCACTTAGGAGGAGGGAAATTATCCAACCCTTATGCCAATGACTTCTTTTCTTGGTGGGAGTGTCAGGTTCCCTTTATTGAGGATTAACCGTTTATTGGGATTGAATTTTCGAGAGATCCTGATGTCATCATTCCTCCTGATGACGAGATTCAGGACATATGTAACCTTTTTTTTTTTTGGATTATATATTATATATAAATATGAAGGGAAAAACATCTTATTTTTGGTGAGATTCATAATATTAACACGTGCTCTTTAAATGTGCAAATAGAGCACCAGTGAGACCAACAGGAATTACACGACATAAAATTCAAGGGAGAGAGGAAGTCAGGCCCAATGATGATGTAGAAATAACCTTATCGAGCGTGGGTAGGAACCTGGAGGCACTAAAATGCTCCATTCTAATGACCACTATAGATGACCTGCCCGTAGGGATGCAACGTCATGTATCAAGAGTACCCCAGACATGGGTCCGTTTGTTCATGCATTTTGAAAATGACACACTTTTCTATGATAGATTTCACCGGCCTCAGGCTTATACTATTATGTGCTGAGAGACCTATTTTGTACTGATATGTATTCGGGACAAGTAGCCCAAATTTTGTATTATGGACCTCTTTTTGGACACACACACACATATTTGTGCGTTATCTTTATATTCTACTTGCAAATGATTAAATATTTACATGTGTAAAATGTGTGTGCTTATTTTGTGAATGTGACAAATGCAAATCTAAAATGTAATTAACATATGCATCTGTTACTAGATTAATGTTCCTAGGAACATGCTCATAGGTAATAAACTCAAACGATCGTTCCCGAAGATGTACCCTAAGGAACCGTCGTAACAAGACTGGACCATGAATACAATATGGATCATTCAAATGTGACACAACCAACTAAGAATCCAAGAACATGTGAAGGTGTTGAATACCATGTGATAGAGCATCTCGCAAAAGTTTGATGACAATGCTATATTCAACAACATTAGTAGTTGCTTTGAGACAAACACCTCCAGTAGATACTAGGTGGTTAGTGGGAGAATAAATCACCCACGCAACGGAAGCCAAGTTCTGAGTGTGATGATTGGCACTGTTTGCGAATCCAAAATATACTGACGACTCCCGTGACATCTGCCACATAGCAGAACCACAGTAGTAAAAAACATAAGGAAAAATAAAGAAACCTATACAAAGCTATATACAACAATAAACAATAATTACAAAAGAACTAGTACTTGAGTTGTCAGTCTCAAGAATAACACTTCTTAAGGTAGATCCCATTTCTAGGCTCCAACGACACATTTCCCTCCTAATATGCTAACTCATAAGACCTTTTTTCAAACACCCGTCGCACGATGTATGTGTTGGAGTTATTTCACACACACATAGGATTTGTTTTTCCTAAGGTTTTTCCTTGTTTATTAGTCATTATCCAGTCTCCTATATTTTAAGAAGAATATTACTCTAGGGAGAATATTCTCTTCAGTTTTCACTTCAGTTTGATCGGTTGAGTGGAGTCTAGATGCTACATTAGGATTATCACCATGCAACATTGGGATCATCACTAGCTAATGCGCATTGTCCTTGGGATCATCACCAAACTAGCGCTTTACTCATGATTCCCTAATCTCCTCCTCACTTCACTCTGTTTCAGTCAGTTAACTGAAGACTAATAAACTATTTAACTCAGAATAGGTGGCATTTCACTCTTGTAACTACCTAAGAGACTAGACTAGGTGGGAATTTACTCCCGTAACTGCTGGTGTGTGTCCAGATCACTCTAGACCACCACTATGGCTGATTAGTTATTCATGTATCCTACATCTATTGTAAACTATTTACTCTTTGAGTGTGGAATACGGTTAATGAGAATTCTTCCATTCTTTCTCTCTTGATTCTTCTTTCTCAATTTCTATCTGCAAATGTGTGTGGTATTTTCTAGCTAGATCTATTCCATGCAGGTTCAACAAATTTACATGGTATCAGAGCTAACATAATGCTAAGCAAAAGCTACACCAAATTATTTTTGCAGGTATTGAAGATTGAAGAACGCAGAAAAGATGGATTATTCACCGGCAATACTTCTCACGCCTCATAACTATTTGGAGTGGAAGCCAAAAATTCTGCTTCTGCTTAGATGTAGAGGCTTGTACCAAATAACTATGGCAATGGAAGTAGATCTTGATTCCACCGATGAGAAAAAATATTTTCTCAATAGACAAGATATGGCCATAGGATGTATCCTCTGGTTTATTTCTTTTGAAATTCTCCATCAAGTATATGATGACTCACAAGAATCAACTCCAAATGAATCATGGACCCTATTGGAGGTTCTATTCGGGAATAAAGAAGATTGTGAAGATTTCATGTAGGAGGTTGAACAGATAGAGCCAGAAGAGAAGCCATTAGAAGATCAAACATCTTATTATGAAGAGTCGTCTACAAAAGTATTTGCACAAATTTGTATTCCATTAATTGAAGATGATGTCTACTCCATTTCATATTTGTTTTTTGAATTTCATGTGGAAGATATATGACATGCATCTTAGGGGTCACATGCAGACACTTTTCTATACGCAATGCATGCATCTCAGGAGACAAAAAGGGAGCCGTGCACATCAGACTCAATTATGATATTTTTTTGAGCAAAATTTCCAGAAACAAATTGGATATTTGAATTCCTCTCGAGAAAATATCCAATTTCAAAAAACAAATCGTCTGAAACGGAGTCTGAAAAGTGAAGTTATGATCATTTTAAAGTCAACAAAATTTTATTGGAAACGATCGCACGGTTTTCAAAGTTTCATCCAAAATTTATTTGGATATTCTTCATTACAAGAAGAGAAAGTGGATATGTGTGGACATCTCAATGGTGCATCTAATTCATCATATCTGTGCATACATCTACATCTTAAACAAAATCTTCACGAGCACAAACTTGCACAGTTGCAAGGTCTTCTTGGACTGAAGGACACTGTTGCTTAGCAACTGCTTTTTGTTCCTTCTCATTTATTATTTTTTTTATGCATTGTAATTTGAGGGGTTTTTTTTCCCGTGAGGTTTTCCCTCTTTCCTCGTTTATTTCAATGTATCTTTTGTATTTGGGTACCTAACATGGCCTCGTTGCTGGGACCCATTCTTTATTTTCACCATAGTGATGTTCAAGGGGGGTGTTGGAGTTACTTCACACACACCTAGGATTTATTTTTCCTAAGGTTTTTCGTTGTTTATTATTCATTATTCAGTATCCTATATTTTAGGAAGAATATTTTCTTCAGTTTTCACTTCAGCTTGATCAATTGAGTGCAGTCTAGATGCTACATTGGGATTATCACCATGCAACATTAGGATCATCACCAACTAATGCGTATTTTCCTTGGGATAATCACTATACTAGCACACCACTCATGATTCCCTAATCTCCTCCTCACTTCACTCTATTTCAGTCAGTTAACTGAAGACTGATAGACTAGTTAACTCAAACTAGGTGGCAGTTCACTCCCGTAACTGCCTGAGAGACTAGACTAGGTGGGATTTTACTCCCGTAACTGCTAGTGTGTGTCCAGATCACTCTAGACCACCACTATGGCTCATTAGTTAGTCATGTATCCTATATCTATTGTAAATTATTCACTCTTTGAGTGTGGAATATGATTAATGAGAAATTTTCCATTCTTTCTCTCTTGCTTCTTGTTTCTCAATTTCTCTCTATAAATGTGTGTGGTATTTTCTAGCTAGATCTATTCTGTGCAGGTTCAACACATTTATAGTATGGACCATTCCATATGGGGTTAAAATTTTCTTCCCCTAGGGAATCCTTGTCCTGGTAGTAGACTAACATAAGGTATCCTTCGGAAAACACCCTTGGGAGGACATACTTGTCGTATTGAGACTTGACTCATTTTTTATGTGCTTCATTTTCTAAAGCTACATCTTGATGTTGCTCGTCAATATGTTCAAGATAAACAAGGCGTTCTTCAAGTTGCGTCATGTTGGGTAAGATTTCGACATCACTTTTAAGCAAATGGATTTCACATTCAATGGGAAAAATTGCTTCTACTCCATGAACAAGTTGAAAAGGAAAGAATCATGTCACAATTTTGACTAAGGTTCATTAATCCCACAATTCTAGATATAACATCAACTGCCAATTTGACCTAATCAAGTTAATCATCCTCTTCAATATAGTTTTTAATGATTTGTTAACGGCCTCGACCTGACCATTAGCTTGAGAATAGTAAGGAGACAAGTGCTTATATCTAAAACCCAATTTTTCTTTCCTTTTATCAAAGTACAAATTGTGCAATAACATGACCAAACCATCAACTGACAAGAGGTTTAAGAGAGGGTTCCCGATGAAGGTTACCAATCCCATGAGGAAGAGCAATAATTTAATCATAATTCTACCAAAGATCACGAAGACCTGGTTGAAGAAGAAAATCATGAAGATAACAATCATGAGGATGAAATGTTGATGTGTGCCCTTCCTTCCGATGAAGCCATCCAATATCCTATTCTACTTACACAAGAAGAAGAGAATAAGGTAATTCATTTCCCTTTCCAGGACTTTAACGATGCTTTATTTTATGATTTGGAAAGTGAAGAAGTGTTAAAGGAACCCTTGGATGTACTAAACCCTTCATGCTATGATAAAGGTAATGATATGGTTGATAACATTGATGAGTTCATACATCTTGGAAGACGTAAATGGGATGTGGTTGGTCATGATGAAGATCCCATTTATGATATGGAAGGTCATTTTCAATTGTTTCCTTTACAACTATCATACGACATTGCTATTGATTATGACATTTGGAAACAAGGAGATGATATAATTATAGATATATTCCAAACACCCAAGGATGACTTAATGAAATGTTCTCATGATGATTTCCGGTCACACAATGAGGAGTTTGACGAATATTCTTTTGATCACTTGGATTTATTCTATGCATAAGATTTTCAACCGTCCTTGTGCTCAGATTTTGATAAGTGTGAGGACATGGTTTGCCTGAAGTAGGATACTTGTGATGAGGTTTTCCATCTCCCTTCATTTCCTTTATCGCTCTATGTCACTAAGGATGCAGTTTGGAAACTTGTCCCTTGTCTCAAGTTCTCTCTAGGGAAAAAAAATGTTATATAATTCAAGGGTAGGTTAAATTCTCTAAGAAGAAGTTGTATATCTCAGTCTTTTAACCTTCCCCTGGGAAGTTGTCATTCATCCTCTAGATTATTGTTAGTCCCTTCTCAGACCTCGGGGAGTGATGAGGTCCAGGGTAGTCAACCTTTAGAATCTTTGAGTCAACCTCTTAAGTATTCGACCTTTCATGACCCTTTTTAGAGATGGATTGAGCGCCTTTCTAGAGATGGATTGAGCGCATTGCCTTTTTCCCAAGGCTTTACCACATATACATGGCCTGCTGCACAACATAACGTGTATGTACGCGACCTATTCAAGGTCAGCCAACGTATGTACGTGACTTTCACCACTGTCACCCATGTATTCCTCAGTAGATGACAATTTTGAACTTCCCTTCAGTCCTTCATTCTGATCTGGTTTCTCTGTCTTCTTCACCCACTTCTATAGATGTCCCTTCTCCTCAAAACTTGAGCTATGAGCATCCATATTTTCAAATATGTCTCCCTTTCTTACTTCATTCCTTATTCTAGCCATGCTATGTGAAGTCCTCATCATGGACTTTCTTCTTGTGATCCGACATTCTTGGGATTTGTGGCCAAACCCACTACAGTTGTAGCATCTCATGGAGTTACAATGAGCAACAATGTATCCTATTTGATCACATATCCAACACCTCATGGTGTTATAAAATATTCCATTATATCTCCTTTCATAAGATATACATTCAAAAGATTTGTGACCATATCCATTACATGAATAACAATGCCCATGAAAAACACTTTCATACCTTTTCTTTGGCGTCCCAAGAATAGCTTCTTGATGTCTTCCTTGCTTTGTTCTTTTGAGATTTTCTTTGCCTTGTGTAGATGGTTGCTTTGTAACATTTTCTTCCTTCTTTGATGGACTTACCTCATGCTTCTTTGAGGTGACTGCTTCAACATGTGTAGCTTCCTTTTTGTATCCAAGACCTGATTTATCATATGGTGATCTTTGACTTTCCAAGATCTCATCCAAGATTAGTGAGCTATTCAAGAATTTGTTTGACTTTTCTACCTTCTTTCTAAGGTCAACAATTTCAGCTTCTAACTTAC
>ML789230.1:43478-84662 GCA_009831015.1 Picea engelmannii | reverse complement strand
GTTCCTTGATCATTTCCTTTAACTTCAACGGTGCCTTAGACTCCTCCTAAGAAATTTCTCAGTGTTATCCGAAAGATAGTTATAATCTATATAAAAATGATCACTTCTATATCTATATAAACCCTCTTCAACTTCCCTTTGAAGTTTTAATAGATTTTCTTCTATTCCTTTCATGGGATAATTACCATCAAACTTTACACAAACTGTTTCTACATCTTCTTCTTCACTTGTAGAGAAAAATTCATCATCATCATTGCGATCAAGGGTTTTTGAGGGTTCTTTACCTTCATTTGAAATATCTTCACTATCTTCCTTTTTGCCAATACCAACACATAATTCTTTGCCTTCATTTGAAATGTCTTCAAGATCTTCCTTTGTGCTATCATCACTTGATTCTTTATCTTCACTTGAAATGTTTTCAAAATCACATTTAGAAATAATGGATTCAAAAGTTTTAGGAGATTCTTTACCTTTAGTGATCTTGATGGAGTGATCTTCAATATCTTCTTTCTCCTTATTTCTTTGATATGTTTCCTCTAGCTTTAGCCATAGATCCTCGGTGAAAGTGCATTGTTCCATGCTCTCTTTGATAGGGCGTGAGAATCCACTAAGAATGGTCTTGAGAGCTAATGAATCATTCTTCTTTCCTTCTCTTTGAGCTACAAACTTTGACTTGTTCTTCAATGAAACTGATCCACCAATGGCTGCCTTCCAAATAGCTGCTCTCATTGTCTTCAAATGTAATCTCATCTCTATTCTCCAAGTAGAATAGTTTTCCTCATCAAGGATTGGTATTTTATCATCCATTTGTGTGTCTATGGATCTCCTTCAAGCTTGTTAAGGCTTGTAGTGAAGGCCTGCTCTGATACCAATTATTGAACACACCTACCACACTTAGAGGGGAGGTGAATGAGTGTGGGGCTCTTTTTCCCAAAACTTCCCTCTTACACAAAAATACTTAGTTAACATTCAACATTTACTCATTACCCATTGCTGTCGTTTATAACCAGTTAGATGTGAACATATATCAGAAACATATATCAACAATATATCATCAACAAGTCATCATCACAAGAAACACAAAGAACACAAGATGTATGTACAATTTTTCTTTTTATTATGGACAACAATCCGGGGGTTTATCAACAACAACTGAATAGAGTACAACTCTACAAGAGCATCAGCTCTATAATGCAAGACTCAGGTTACACCCTCAGCACCAACTGAGATGAGGCAACAATCCTCAACAGATATCAATCTGTCAACAAGTACGCGACCTGTCAGTAGTGCAGCCAACATGTGTATGCGCCTTGGCCTACTACAGCCTGCGTATGCACGCGTCCAGTGTATACAACAACCCGTGTATACCTTCTGAGCTGTTAGGGTTTGTCCTTCAAGATCAACTCAGATTCTATGCAATCAATATATCATTCTCTTCTGTCTTTGACTATCCAATCTGACCACCATCCAATCACAACATCTCCAATCTCTCTAATAGCTTACTCATTCTCCACAATAAATCAATATGAATACTATCTCAAACATGTATAAACAACTAGTATACCATAACAATCATGTCACCACTGAATCACAAGAGTACTGCTCACTCCATCAACCAAATCAACCAAACTGAACCACATCATAGAAGCCATACCAATAATGCCCTAAGAATTCACAACACATCAAACAATAGTATCCATCAAGACAATAATGTAACCATACCAGTGTCTCAGTGGCAGATCTGAGCCCATAGAATGCAGATATAGAACCTACCTCATCATCTAGGATATTAACACTAGCTCAAACACAAGTCTTCATCATTCCATCCACTGTATGCACCCTATCTTCATACAACCCACGTATGTACGCTCCCTGGCCCATTACAACCCGCATACACCTCAGAAACTAGGGTTTCTGAAGCTCCAGAACTTTTTCCGTCAAGATTTTTGACATTGAAGAAAATTTGATTCATCCATGAGATCCTCCTCATGCTCTCTTTCTCAGAATATATCTTCAACCATGCTCAAGAGATCCACAAAAAAATGCTCTCACAAGAAGCTCTCCATTGATACTCCAAAAGATAATCTCCCAAGAAGGTCTCCATTGATCCACAAAAATGATGTTTTGCAAGAGTCCATAGCTATCTTATTTATACTTTCATCCTCTAGGTCACTTAACCCATTTCTAGGCCACTTAACCTATTTTCCTTATTTTAGGGTTAACCACTTTCCATAAATAGAAAGTTCTCCAATATTTTATCATTTAAATATTCCTTCTTGATTTTGTCACTTCTCTTTATTATTTAAATAATCCACCTTGACTTTGTCACTTTACTTTATCATTTAAATAATGATTTCTTCTTTTAGGTCACTTTGACTTCTTTAACCTTGGGGGCTTCAAGCCTTCATATGGTGGTGCTCCAACTTCATAAGGCCATAACTCTCAAACCGTGAGAAGTTATGTGACATTCCACATACTATAGGAAATGGCATGACAAACACTATCCATCTAGGATAGTTTCACCAGCAATTTCCTTGATATTCATCTCATTATTCCACATACAAGCATGGGTTCTCTCAACCACAACTCAACCACAAAGCGTCTTCCCGTGAGGGATTTCACCATAAGGGGACCACTTTGGAGTTCATCCATTCGTGCACCTTATCAATCATGATAATACAATAATGAGTCATCTTTTCATCAAACAAACTATGCATCATCATGTATCAATGACAACTCATTGATCCATATTCATGTATGCATCATATCAATGATCCATCTTTATCAATTGGTGTCCACTTTGACATCTATCATTCTCATAAAGGACTATGCATCATATCAATCATTAATCAATCAATCCTTTGACATCAATCAATCAAACTATTGGCATCAATGACAACATGATCCAACATCATTTTCATATTTTTTTGTCTGACTTGTATATATTATACGCTGATATGCTAGATTAGATATACTTTCTTTCTCATTTGATTTTTATCATATATGGACAAAGGGTGATATCACCACCCTAGATACGTTGATGTCTATGTTTGATTTTTATTAGGCACATGTCATACCAGAGATGCTAAGGTTTTCATGCACTCTATGGTAAGAACCTGTCCTTGACTAGGAGCCAGATGTTACCCCCAAACTAGGTGTAACTAAGGAGATCATGTCTCAATGCCCACAGGTAGCAGACATGGCATACCGAGAGCTAGATGGGAAAATCATAGCCCCAAAGCGCCCATCTTTTCATTGATGTATTCTACACATCGCCAACAACAACGTCCACCACACCGGTCTGGTCCAAGAAAACGATGGATCTTTCTCCATGAGGTAATGAGTCTAGGTACCATGGTAAGTGTCACTCTAATGTTTGAATAATTTGAGCATGTTGAAAAATATCTTTCTTTATTTCAAAATGTTTGCTTGGAATTTATGCTTTTTTCCTTATTTAAAACCGGTGGGTGTTATTGTGTCCTAGTGAGTTGGTTACCCTTGGGAATATGTTTCTACTGGGTGGTTCTTTGAAGAGTGATCATTCATTCCCAACCATATTTGTCACTTTACATGCTTCTTTCCTTCCATCTTCTCACCTTTTGGGACTTTTAGGTGTACTCACCCAAGAAGGGATTGTACCAGTTTGGACCTTCATGAGCGCTTGAAGCCCAAGGATGGATGTAGAGACCCCAGGCTTGGGGTAAGACAATGATGACTGGTTTTCACAATGAAGGGAGACAAAGTTTCCTTTGGAGTCACCCCGGTAGGCCCGAATGATGAGATGCCACCCTTCCCCATATGGACGTCATCCTTTGGAGGCCTTGGACATCACCCTAGTAGCCCATGATGTCACCTAGGGATATGGTTTGACACTTGGAGAGGTTATAATGTAGTTCTGGCACAAGTCGCATTGAGGATGGCCTTTGGAGGCCCAACACTTAGCTAGGTGACCTCAACGACTCATGGAGGAAGCCTAACATCACCCTAGGAAGGACGACATCACCCTCTTATGGGTTTACTTTATGAAAATTAATTTAATTTTGAATTTTAAGAGAAAATTGACATGTAGGTTCGGTTTCGTGAAAAGACACAACTTTTAGGTAAATAAGCCATGATTTCCCATATAAATATTGTTGGAATATTTCATTTTTTCATCATAACTCATCCTACTTGAGTGGGAGGAATTAAATTTTATCCCCTTTGAGGCTATTGACGAAAATTACTAAGGTGCATCTTCTTGGAGAAGATTTTTGTGGTGTATCTTGGCTAATTTCATGGTGGAAAGGTCTTCAACTAGGGTTTGACTTGATTATTCTTGGTGAAGTAAGTAGAAAATATGCAATTTGTTCATGTAATAAATGATTGTGGTAAATTTTACTTATTTCATATTGAAGATTATGAAATTGCTTGCTTAAACCCTAGGAGAGAAACATAAGGTGCTTCTTTCTCTTTGTAGCTTTTCTACTTGTTTAAATTGTCAAAGTATACCTTGTTTAGGAGTGACTACTAGGGCCCTAAATCTTAACACTCTAGTAGCTTCATCCTAATTGCTTATTACATAATATATTTTCAATAGTCTAAGGAAGGAAGGTTCACTAGTGCCTAAAAGTGTTTACTCTCTAGTGAACTCGTCTTCAAGACTTGGATGTTTGAGGCCTTGAAATGCCAACACCTCTTGCATCGAAATATTTTCCTTTGGCAAGTATTATCATTTCTATTTATCCAAGTTGTGTTGTTGTTGTTATTGACTCCAAAATCCCAAAAGGCACTCGTCCACTTGCTCTAGTGAATGATTGATAAAAAAAGCACTCAAACTTTACTCCCCCAACCTTTTACTAACAAATAATAACACTAACTTAGGATAGAACACTAATTTATTTGATTTTGTTATAAATGTTTTCTACAACCATCTAAAAGAAACAAAGTTTCTACACAATACATATTAATTGCTAGATAATCACTTCAGAATGTGTTTGTGACAAGTCAATATCATTCTAAGTAATAAATTCCACCTTTTCATTGCCTTTTTAAGCACTCTGGAGGCATATTTCTTGCAGTTGTTACAAAATAATTCTCATCGTTGTAAGCTTTCATTTCGTTGCAATTTTATATCATCTAGCATTATTTCACTTGGTTTACTATCTTGAGAATCTTTATTATCATATTTGTAGTTGAAACTGCCATATATTTGCTCCGTTATCTTGTTTTGGGCAGGTACACTTCATCATTTCCATTTGCTTCATCCTTCTTGGACGTAAACCCTGTGACACCTTTGACTTGAGTGAACAATGAGAGGGGGTATGTTTTATCCTTACCCTTAGCTTACCCATTCCTTTAGGTCACTAGGGACACCTCCCTTTGGGTAGACCTCCTTCTACTCCTAAAACACAAGGATCTCCTGCTAAGGCGATAGTGGTAGGAAATCCTGTTGTTACGCCAATATTCATTAATTTACTTGGGATTTGGGAAAGCACTGATTGCATGATAACAATATACAACTCTTCAATATGAAAATTCCAAGCTAAGATTCAATGAAGAACTTCCTGAAAAAGTCAAATCTAGATGCCAAAAAGTCTGGAAAATATCACTGTGCATTCATGTGAGCCATAATGCCTATAATTTTTTCATTGTTGTGAACTCAAATACAATGAGAGTGATCCAAGGAAAGTGAATCAACTACAAGTCTGATACATCCTTGAAAATTTCTGACAACTCCATCAAATGCCGAGATATAATGGAGAAGGATCCAATTTCCCTTTGCTAGGTCAAATGACCATCCAGGTGAACAAAATGTCCACAATATTTCTCTCAAAATTAACATCGTTGTGTATGATTGTTGTAGGAAAATTCTCTTGCAGATAAGTGAATATCCTCTTGGATTCTAGACCCCTAATACCAAGACAAAAACCATACAAATGGATGCTAACATCCCCGTGAATTCAATTACCTAATCAAAAAGAGAAAGAGAAGGAAGAAAATGTGATGCACCTTATTCCGTAGTTTGTCCTCGCTGCCTCCAATCTGAGCTTGATCTCCAAACTCTTCAGCACCACTCGATACCTGCAATGCAATGGACAATGAAAGACAAAGAAATCCTACTCTACTCTACAAGATTATACTAATCAAATTCATTTATCAAGATCGACACTCATATGCAACAATACACAATCTTTAAGGGAATAGGCCAAGTAATATTGATGATAAATTTTAAAGAGATACTTACAATCTGTAGATGTAGGTGCAACAACCTCTCCAAGTCCTCCTCGTCCAGCCCTTGCACGATGCTCCCAAGATCATAGTTTGATATCCAAAATCTTCCTCCCAATATCATAAGTTTGATACCTCTAATCTGCCCTTTCTTCTCCATGGAAAACCTTCATTATATAGGATTTGGAGGCTTAACCACCATGGAGAGGATCACTCATTAGATCACTAAAATGGGATCTGAAAGATATTTAGGGAGAAAATATCTCTTAAGGATTTTAGAGAGGAAATATCTCTCAAGGATTTTAAGGAGGAAATATTTCAACCATCCATGAGATCCTCAACCTCCCCTAAAAAATAGGAAACCAAATATGAGGTGGATTCTCACACTAAATTAATTTGCTTTTCATGAATATTAATAATAATTCATGTGCACATAGTATTTTGACCTTCATATAATATATTTCTCCTCCACATTGACTAGGGATTGTGACATATGTTATTTCTCCAAGTTGTTTTGTTGTTGTTATTGACTCCATAAGCCCAAAAGGCACTCACCCACTTTCTCTAGTGAATGATTGATAAAAAAAACACTCAAACTTTACTTCCCCCAAGATTTTACTAACAAATACTAACACTAACTTAGGATAGAACACTAATTTATTTTCTTTTGTTATAAATGTTTGCTACAACCATCTAAAAGCAACAAATTTTCTACACAATTCATATTAATTGCTAGATAATCACTTCAGAAAGTGTTTGTGACAAGTCAATATCATTCTAAGTAATAAATTCCACCTTTTCATTGCCTTTTTAAGCACTTTGGAGGCATATTTCTTGCAGTTGTTACAAAATACTTCTCATTGTTGCAAGCTTTCATTTTGCTGCAATTTTATATCAGCTAGCATTATTTCACTTGGTTTACTATCTTGTGAAGCTTTATTATCATATTTGTACTTGAAACTGCCATATATTTTCTCCGTTGTCTTGTTTTGGGTAGGTACACTTCATCATTTCCATTTTCTTCATCCTTCTTGGACGTAAACCCCATGACACCTTTGACTTGAGTGAACAATGAGAGGGGGGTACATTTTATCCTTACCCTTAGCTTACCCATCCCTTTAGGTCACTAGGGACACCTCCCTTGGGGTAGACCTCCTTCTACTCCTAAAACGTGGAGATCTCCTACTAAGGTGATAGTGGTAGGACATCCTGTTGTTACGCCAATCTTCCTTACTTTCCTTGGGATTTGGGAAAGTACTGATTGCATGATAACAATATACAACTCTTCAATATGAAACTTCCAAGCTAATATTCAATGAAGAACTTCCTGAAAATGTCAAAACTGGATGCCGAAAAGTCTGGAAAATATCACCGTGTATTCATGTGAGCCAGAGTGCCTATAATTTGTTCATTGATGTGAACTCCAATACAATTAGAGTGATCCAAGGAAAGTGAATCAACTACAAGTCTGACACATCTCTGAAAATTCCCAACAACTCCATCAAATGCCAAGATATAATGGAGAAGGATCCAATTTCCCTTTTCTAGGTCAAATGACCATCCAGGTGAGAAAAATGTCCACAATATTGCTCTCAAAATTAACATCCCTATGTATGATTGTTGTAGGAAAATTCTCCTGCGGACAGGTGAATATCCTCTTGGATTCTAGACCCCTAATACCAAGACAAAAACCATACAAATGGACGCTAACATCCCTGTGAATTCAATTACCTAATCAGAAAGAGAAAGAGAAGGAATAAAATGTGATGCAACTTATTCCGTAGTTTGTCCTCGCTGCCTCCAATCTAAGCTTGATCTCCAAACTCTTCAGCATCACTCGATACCTTCAATGCAATGGACAATGAAAGACAAAGAACTCCTACTTGTAAACATTTATTCTTGTTAAGAGGGGTGGGTTGTTTTCTCTCCTTTGAGCCTATATCCCGAGCTGCGAAGAAGTAGGCCTAAAAGTTCAACAAAGGCATTTTGTCCAAGGATGCGGCCGTGAGTACACCGTGCAGTGCATAAAATCTCAATTTTGGGCTTAAAATGTTAGCAGAYGCACGACCCAGTGTCCGGTGGCGAGGATCAATCGATGGAGTAGATCGTCGGTCGGTGGATATTTGCGGCCGACRAAATTGCGCCATGTTTAGCACAAGAATCGGGCCCGCAATCTCACCGAAATGATCCAGGCCATCCATCCCGGAGGAGAACGTGGCGCATGATTAGGCTTTGTCGCAACTTCACCCATCGCGACCTTGAAATGCTTTTTCTCTRCAGCTGGGATCCCTGAGACGCGAAGTGCTGAAGGAACCCAGGAATCGAGCCCACAATCTCGCTGAAATGATCCAGGTCGTCCATCTCGGAGGAGCACGTGGCGCACGATTGGGCTCTGTCGCAACTTCGCCCATCGCGACCTTGAAACACTTTTTCTCTACAGTTGGCATCCACGAGATGCGAAGTGTCGAAGGCGCCCAGGAATCGAGCCCACAATCTTGCTGAAATGATCCAGGCCATCCATCCCAGAGGAGCATGTGGCACATGATCGGGCTCTGTCGCAACTTCGCCCATCGCGACCTTGAAATGCTTTTTCTCTGCAGTTGGGATCCCCGAGACGCGAAGTGACAAAGGTGCCCAGGAATTGGGCCTACAATCTCGCCAAAATAATCTAGGCCGTCCATCCTGGAGAAGCATGTGGTGCACGATTGGGCTATATCACCACTTCGCCTATCGTGACTTCGAAGAACAAGGATCAACCCCCTCCCATCCATGATAAGCGAGATGCAAAGGCATCTAGGATTCGGGCCCACAGTATCGCCGAAGGTGTTCTGTGTTGTCTGATCAAGGAGAGACATGTGGCGCACGATTGGGCTATATCACCACTTCGCCTATCATGACTTCAAAGAACAAGGATTAGCTCCCTCCTATCCACGATACGCGAGATGCGAAGGTGCCTCTGGGTGCGGGCCCACTGTCACAACACTGGGTCGTATGGAAAGGGGACAAAGTAGATAAGGGGTGTGGGGCCAATGTTTTCAAGGAAAAATGATCATAGCCGTCAGTTTTAAAGCACATCCAACCGTTGATCCTGGAGGGCCGTTTCGTGAGATTGGGCACCGGGAAATTTGAAGGCAGGGGAAGTAGAAATCCCCAAAAGAAGAAATATTGAAGCACCCTTGGAGAGAGGAACTAGGTCATGGCCCTGGGTTACATTGATGGTGGTGCCAGGAGAAAGGGAGGTTAGCCTCCGAGCCTTAGAGAGCAGGCACGTGGTCTTCTCCTCAACATATCGTCTCGACCACTCCCTAGCGAAGCAGTTAATGAAAATCGAGCAGGTAGATGAAACCACAGCTCGAGCCATAAATGGAAGGTATGGGAGGCCTAGAGAAATTAGCCCATGGTACCCTTGTGTGTAGGTCCCCCCCCTGCAAGAGCCATGTTGAGTTAAGGTGGCGTATAACGAAGGATTTCCGTCCAGGTTTGACTGAAAAGATGCCACGCCTTGGAGGTTTGAGCACGCCTCTGTTGGGCAAATTTTTCTGAGTATATATACCAAGTTTTTCTATTTTTGTAAGCATTGATGGTTGAGCTAGGCTCTCGACTGTAAAATTTCTGAGGAAGCTCTGGTTATGTATTTTGATTTGAGACTGTCAAATTAATGGAAGTCAACTTCTTTTTCCTTTTTATTTTTGTTTGTTAGCTGTTTAAAACACTCAGGATTGGAGGATCCAATCGAGGGTTGCATATTGTAGGATGACGTATGGTTGGTCACTGCAATCTCTGCACCAGTCTTAAGCAGTCTACCACGTTTTCTTTTTTATCTTACATTGAATGATTCCGACTTGGAGGATCCAGTCGAATGGTTGTGGCTGCATAGTATGATAGGTTTGATTAGTGTGCGGTTATCACTGTGTCTTTTAGGCACATTTTAGTGTCTCGATTTTCTTTCCCGAGTTTCTGGAAGGCCTAATGCCCAGAGCAATCTCCTCTCTTTTCTCCCTAGTCTTCCCTCTACTCTCGCTTTAACTCAAATTTCTGACTGAAGTTAGTTATGGCCCTCACTTCCCTGTGCATTTCTGGCCTAGTTTTCTGAGTTAAATGATACTGTTCTGAGTTCACTCACATCCAATCACCCCTTAAAAAAAARTCATGACATAAACTAATGGGAATTGGGCTCTGCTCCTACTGCAATCCAGGAGTGACTTCCGATGCCAACATTTCTGGCACCGTTGTCGGGGACGAAGTTGAATATTTTCCCCAGGATTGAATGACATTGAGTCTCTAATTCTGAAGGTGCATCAGGCATTAGAGCCCTTGAATATTGCTACTGTGCACCTGGCGACTCCACTGTGGCGACTCCAAGGTTTCCACATCACTATTTCAGTTGCGGCTACTTTAGCATGCCTAAAAGATGACCCAGAGGAGCTTTCTCAAGAAGGTTTCAGTAGCTACTTTCTCAGCCTGAGAAGCTTCTTGGGGTAACAACAACGTAAGATCTGTCCTTTGATGGTGAACACGGACCAGGCATATTCAAAGCTGTGAATCTTTCACCTGGCTACTCCATGATTCAAGGATCGATTTGTGACTCTGCTGGTTCAGAATGGAGAAAATCCTAGCTCAGAGGTTTGCTCCTTTTAATTTTTATGCTATTCCTGGTTTTCCTAATGTTGTCCCTTCTCCGGATGAATGGGGTGATTATTTGCCCATATTTAGAGAGCATGAAGAGGAAAAACCTACTCAGCATCTCTGTGAGTTTCATGAACACATGGATCAGTGGGAGATACATCATGAGGATGTATTACTGAAAATGTTCATGTTCTCATTAGCAGGGGATGCTCATGAATGGTATCGTTCTCTACCCCCTGCTAGCATTTCTTCACTCAGTGAATTTCATGCAGCTTTTAATAGGCACTATCAAAAGTTTTATTCCTCTAAGTTTATCTATAATAGTTGTTGTGGGGGATGTGAATACAGTGAGCAAGATATGGCTGTGTCTCATGAAGGTTGTGAGGATAAGAGAAGATATAAGGATGAGGACCCTGGGGAGGAGGAAGATGCTTTGGGCGAAGTTAGGGAACTGATAAAGTCTCTCTCTGCCCAACTAGATAGATGGGAAGTTGAACGATGTGCAGAGGATTTTCCAGCCTTTGAATAAGATGCTCTTGGTATCTCTACCATGGATGATGGTGAAGATCCCAGGGAGGAAGAAGACGCCCTGAGTGAGCTAATGGAGCAGGTGAAATATCTCTCTGCACGATTAGAAAGGTTGGAATCTGTAGACAATGAAGAGAATTTTCTATTCCTTGAGGCAGATGTTCTTGGTGGCTCTTTTGAAAAGGATATTGAAGATTTCATAGCTATAGAGACATTAGCTTATGTCCCTGGTGAGCCTATTGTCTCAAATTTTAAAAAGGAAGCGATGGTGGAAATGGATGGTTCTCTTTTTATTCACGAGATTTCCCATGATGTGTTTACATTCGGGGTCGAAACGGAGGAGTGGGGGATAGTTCCATTTCTGCAAGTTGGAGAAGCTTTTTTCTCCCTCGACTTTGATGATTATTTGGAAGAGGAGCAACAAAACCCCACATCACCTTTTGTTGATCAGAGAAGCCAGCCTATGTATGACATCTACGAATCAGATTCTGAGCTCGATATGCTGGATTTCCAAGAACAGACTGCAGAGCCTTGTCCTCTGTTCACTAAGAAAAATTATCACGAGGAAATCAGCCATCCCAGTCCTTCAGGAGACACTAAGCAATACGAGGAAGAACAAAGTTTTTCCACGGGTGTTGTTTATGACCATTATGAATATGACCCTTGGGAGAGCCGAGAAGGAGAGCCAGAGGAGCATTTTGCTTTTTGTCCAGAGCCAGTCAGCAAACAACCAAAATCTGAGAACTATCAGCCTATGTTAGTTGTCTACCCACTGGTGCTTACCAGGGATATTCCACCACACGTGAACAACTGTGTAGTAGAGGAGGCTGCCTGTCGCCAATTTTCTGGATTTTTCCACTGGTCCTATGAGCCTGTGAAGGAATACATGGAGTTGTATTTCCTTCACAATTTGGAGCCATCCTATTTCATCTCGACTTTAGTCTATAAGAAGGAGTTGAAGAGCATAACCATTCTGCTGTCACGGTTACACCACCTGTTTGTAATCATCGACAAAAGGAAGGAGATTTTGTTCAGGAAGTTGCTTGAATGGCTATGGTGGAAGTTTTCTTTCACCTAGCCCCATGTAAAGGATTTTATTAATTTAGGACTATACATAAATAAGCTCCTTTGAGCATGTATATTTATTTTGTTTCTTTTAATTTTTGGCCTGTATTTTCAGCAGGGTGTTTTGAGCTCGACTCCATAGCCCAACAACAAGGCACTGAAGCTGCAAATGAGTTCTTAGAGCATCGCAGGGACAACTCTATCCCCCATGGAGCCTAATGTTAACATTTATTCTTGTTAAGAGGGGTGGTTTGTTTTCTCTCCTTTGAGCCTGTAGCCCAAGTTGCGAAGAAGTAGGCCTAAAAGTCTAACAAAGGCATTTTGTCCAAGGATGCGGCTGTGAGCACACCGTGCAGTGCATAAAATCTCAATTTCGGGCTTAAAATGTTAGCAGATGCACGAAATAGTGTCTGGTGGCGAGGATTGATCGATGGAGCAGATCGTCGGTCGATGGATATTTGCGGCCGACGGAATTGCACAATGTTTAGCATAGGAATCGGGCTCGCAATCTCACCGAAATGATCCAAGCTGTCCATCCCAGAGGAGCACGTGGCGCACGATCGGGCTCTGTCGCAACTTCGCCCATTGTGACCTTGAAATGATTTTTCTCTACAACTGGGATCCCCAAGACGCGAAGTGACGAAGGCGCCCAGGAATCAGGCCCACAATCTCACCGAAATGATCCAGGCCGTCCATCCCAAAGGAGCACGTGGCGCACGATCGGGCTCTGTCGCAACTTCACCCATCGTGACCTTTAAACGATTTTTGTCTACAGCTGGGATCCCTGAGATGCGAAGTGCCGAAGTCGCCCAGGAATCGGGCCCACAATCTCGTCGAAATAATCCAGGCCATCCATCCTGAAGAAGCACGTGACACACGATTGGGCTATATCACCACTTCGCCTATCGTGACTTTGAAGAACAAGGATCAACCCCCTCACATCCACGATACGCGAGATGTGAAGGCATCCAGGATTCGGGCCCATAGTATCATCGAAGGTGTTCTGGGACATCCGATCAAGGAGAGACACGTGGCGGACAATTGGGCTATATCGCCACTTCACCTATCGTGACTTCGAAGAACAAGGATAACCTCCCTCCCATCCACGATACGCGAGATGCGAAGGCGCCTCTGGGTGCGGGCCCACTGTCATAGCACTGGGTCATATGGAAAGGGGAAAAAACAGATAAGGGGCATGGAGCCAATGTTTTCAAGGAAAAATGATTGTGGCCGTTAGTTTTAAAGCCCATCCAACCGTTGATCCTGGAGGGCCGTTTCACGATATTGGGCACCAGGAAATTTGAAGGCAGGGGAAGTAGAAATCCCCGAAAGAAGAAATGTCGAAGCACCCTTGGAGAGAGGTGCCAGGTCATGGCCCTGGGTTACATTGATGGTGGTGCCAAAAGAAGGGGAGGCTAGCCTCCGAGCCTTAGAGAGCAGGCACGTGGTCTTCTCCTCAGCATATCGTCTTGGCCACTCCCTAGGGAAGCAGTTAATGAAAATCGATCAGGTAGATGAAACCTCACCTCGAGCCATGAATGGAAGGTATGGGAGGCCTGGAGCAATCAGCCTGTGGTACCCTTGTGTGCAGGTCCCCCCCTGCAAGATCCATGCTAAGTTAAGGTGACGTTTGACAAAGGATTTTCGTCCAGGTTTGACTGAAAAGATGCCACACCTTGGAGGTTCGAGCACGCCTCTGTTGGGCAATTTTTTCTGAGTATATATACTTAGTTTTTCTATTTTTGTAAGCATCGATGGTTGAGATAGGCTCCTGACTGTAAAATTTCTGAGGAAGCTCTGGTTATGTATTTTGATTTGAGACTGTCAAATTAATGGAAGTCAACTTCTTTTTCCTTTTTATTTTTGTCTGTTAGCTGTTTAAAACACTCGGGATTGGAGGATCTAGTCGAGGGTTGCATATTGTAGGATGACGTATGGTTGGTCACTGCAATCTCTGCACCAGTCTTAAGCAGTCTCCCACGTTGTCTTTTTCATCTTACACTGAATGATTCAGACTTGGAGGATCCAGTTGAATGGTTGTGGCTTCATAGTATGATAGGTTTGATCAGTGTGCGATTATCACTGTGTTGTTCAGGCACATTTTAGTGTCTCGATTTTCTTTCCCGAGTTGCTGGAAGGCCTGATGCCCAGAGAAATCTCCTCTCTTTTCTCCCTAGTCTTCCCTCTACTCTTGCTTTAACTCAAATTTTTGACTGAAGTTAGTTATGGCCCTCACTTCCCTATGCATTTCTGGCCTAGTTTTTTGAGTTAAATGATACTGTTTTGAGTTCACTCACATCCGATCACCCCTTTTAAAACAAAATCATGACATAAACTGATGGGCATCGGGCTCTGCTCCTGCTGCAATCCAGGAGTGACTTCCGACACCAACACTACTCTACTCTACAGGATTATACTAATCAAATTCATTTATCAAGATCGACAACCATATGCAACAATACACAATCTTGAAGGGAATAGGCCAAGTAATATTGATGAGAACTTTTAAAGGGATACTTACAATCTGTAGATGCAGTTGTAACAACCTCTCCAAGTCCTCCTCGTCCAACCCTTTCACGATGCTCCAAA
The DNA here is from genome assembly GCA_009831015.1 of Picea engelmannii. Taxonomy (NCBI): domain Eukaryota; kingdom Viridiplantae; phylum Streptophyta; class Pinopsida; order Pinales; family Pinaceae; genus Picea; species Picea engelmannii. The sequence goes on along the minus strand of ML789230.1, from coordinate 69,647 downwards.
GATCATAGTTTGATATCCAAAAGATTCCTCCCAAGATCATAAGTTTGATAACTCTAATTTGCCCTTTCTTCTCCATGGAAAACCTTCATTATATAGGATTTGGAGGCTTAAACACCATGGAGAGGATCACTCATTAGATCCACTAAAATGGGATCTGAAAGATATTTAGGGAGAAAATATATCTTAAGGATTTTAGGGAGGAAATATCTCTCAAGGATTTTAAGGAGGAAATATTTCAACCATCCATGAGATCCTCAACCTCTCCTAAAAGATAGGAAACCAAATGTGAGGTGGATTCTCACACTAAATTAATTTCCTTTTCATGAATATTAACAATAATTCACGTGCACATAGTATTTTGACCTTCATATAATATATTTCTCCTCCACATTGACTAGGGATTGCGACATATGTTATTTCATGGTGTTGAGGTGTATGGGACACTTAGGAAGGTGAATATGACACTTATACAACACTTGTGACACTTAGGGTGAGGTACCTAGGTGTGGAAATTTGATGTGTAATAGTATGCCCCCTAAAGTGTGAGGTCAGAAGAGAAACTGATGGCCGAAACACTTTACAATTCTTCAATGCAACGACGTGGAGTTGGAGAACCTGGAAGAAGCTGGAAACAACCATCAAACAATATTAGTATATGTTCCATTTCCGAGGCATGCATACCTATGCTCAAAATACAAGATGACTCAAAGCACATACGTCAACCAATACACTGCAAATCCATGAAAAATATTGACTAAGGATATGGACACCAAAGATACAATGTGGATCCATACCTCCATGACATGAAATGATCGTAACCACGAGAAATACAAAGTGGAACTACGAGATGATAAAACATAGACACAGACCAATACAATGTGGAGCTATGTAACAGTCTATATATCAACATGCTCAAATGATCTCCTTCGCAGCCTGAGAAAATCAAATAACATAGTGAACGCTCAACCCAAGGTCTTCGTCCCAATCCCGATGTGGTACAAATCTAGCCACGTGAATAGATGTTTTGATGTTGAACATGGTAGAAACCACTTGATTACTGGTCATTGAGGTAAACCATTAACAAGTGCAAGGGAAATCACCAACGATGTCAATGACTCCCAAGGTACCCTAGTACAATCCAACGAATGTGAATAAATTAGATGAAGTTAAACATTCATAGAATCATCCGATTAGAGGTCAATGATGTAAACCTATTGTCGAAGGCAAGGAGGCCTTCCATTGAGGCATGCATGTCCCAACGTAATAACTGGTTTCTAAATCTAATTCCTGGATGATGTGATGAAGTCGATAGAAAAATACTCGTCGAAAGAGGGCCTTGATGTATCCCCCATCATCGACACAAAACTGACACAGGAAAGTGATGTAAGATGGCTAATCAAATGAGTATGGACTGACACGAGAAATGGAAACTGACAATATTGTAGATGGATGGTTTGAAGTGAAACTTTCCTTGAACATGAAGAGGCATGACAACTGACTTGGCAGCATTGACTCGACGAGTACCAATAATGTAATGTGACAAAAACAAGAGAACTCTTCGACTGGACAAAAAAGTATGGCGACACATGGAATTGGTATGACTTAGAGACAAGCAGATTACCCAACTATAAGACGAGATGCAAACAAGTTCCATGTTCAAGGGCGACAAAAGATTCCATAAAGGATTCTCAAAAAGATTGACCTACTTCCTTCAATTTCCCCCCCACCCAGATAAATGTGTTGTAACTATATTGAAATTTTGGCTTTCGGTAACTTAGGAGAGAAAAAAATTGTAGTGTTTAACTACCGAAAGTGTAGATATGAGAAAACGACCATTTGTCTGTCATGCACATCACTGAATGTTCTATACCTGTCATCTTCAGTCAAATAACGCTGAAATCAACCCCAAATGCCACAACAGTATAACAATCGCAAGCCAACTCACGAAAAATCCAAAGATAGGATTCACGTGAGAATCAAAGAAATGTACCATATGTTCGAGCATTGATTCATAAGGAGAATGAATGGAAGCACTGGCAGTGGAACGACCGCATACACCAAGAATTAAGACACATGGAGAAAAATATCACGAGTTTGGGTTTTTTGTTGTCGGGGATTTGGCCGACGTAGATATTTTAATAACTATAGCCCCGATCTCCGAATTCACTAAATTATTAAAGGATAAGCTGGGTCAAATAAATATTAAAAAAGATTAACGTTAATAAATCTCATCGCAATTTCGCGATTCAGGATTTCTCGCATCAAGTATTATCGAAGTCCCGACACTTAAATCCATGAAAGGTTAAATATTAATTGCTAATCATGATTAATTAAGAGATTAAAACAAATGATTATTGTCTAATTAATCCCATCGCGATTCAGGATTCGTTGCATGTCATAACTCTTGAGCACATGATACCCGAAACATGAAGGCTCGAAAGAGTGAAATGTAAAAGACGAAATATATTTCAGGGATTTGTCCATCAAGGATTTGTCTGACGTGGAAATTTTAATAACCACTGCTTCGTTTCCCCGAATCCTGAAAACTCGAGATCGGGACTCCAGTCATATGCAAAACTGCTTTATAAAAACACAATTTTCTCAGCCGTGGAGAGGTTGTTTTTCGCGTTCGAATAGTCGATCGACATCGAAAAATCTTAAGCTGTCCATTGGTGTCTTCATAATTTCATTTTTAGCTTGGTAAGGCAGTCAAAAGTCCCCCGCAATATGAGGTTCGTTTTAAAAAATGTGGCATTTTTTACTATGCTGAGTCATCATTTTCAAATGAGGATTCTGAGCGATTGGAGTATCATTTTGAGAAATGGTTGGAGGATTTTGTTCCTAACACATAAGATATCATTAGCCTCTTTCATTTTTCCTACAGATGTCACATATTGGGAGAATCGAATCCATCTTCGAGCCCTAATTTTCAGATTTCATATTTTCCTGTTTTGACACATGTTTGTTAAATGCAGATTTGGGGAAAATGAAAAGGGGTCTTAGGGAAATGAGAGAGGTTTTTGCTTAGAATAAATAGATTCAAAAAACACTCTTTCAGTTTATAAACAAATGTCGCGATTCGAGAGATACAGAGCCATAACCGCAGCCCTAGTTTTTGACAGTTTGGCCCATTTTCTATGGCAGAAAGTTTCAAGAATTGGTTGTAATTGTTGTTATCTTTTAGATTAGAGAGGATTTCGACCTCAATACATATATGAGGCATATTTTTAAAAGGGAGGAGGGAGTAGTAATCCTGGGCTGTAGCGCTTTTTTTCATGTTTAATAAAAGAGTGCAGAGCATTTTTGATCTATATAAGAGATTCTTGTGATTTTGTTTGCAGAGAATGTCTTATTTCTTCGTTTTCACATCATTTCACTTGGTTTGATTTCCATTTGCTTCTTGATTTGTAACTGTGTTTGTAATGGAATTCATCTGTTTGTTATATGATCTATTGCTGGATAGGTTATAGGTTGTTTCTTGTAGAGATATGAAGGTTCATAATTCATCCTTGCTAGATGCTCCGTCCCAACCATCTCTTTCCACTGATTTATGCTAGGAATTCACTCATTGCTAAGTGCTCCTTGCATATTGATTGTTTTCTCTTTATTCTACTGCCATACTTTTATAGTTACTTCTCTCTGTAATCAACTTCTATCTCGCCTCTGTTCCATGGGTTTCCATTTCCGAAACACTCTTATTATTTGCTTGATCATTTGACTCCATGCCCAATGGAATACCTCCCAGTCCAAACCACCAACCCCCAAAACCTCAAAACTTTCTGTTACCCATAGATCTGCTCACTATTAAGCTTATTGAATATCCTATCGTCACATATATTCGAGAGATCCCTCTCGTGTTGGAAGGGGCAACTTCTAATCAAAATTGGTTCATGGTTATCTCGGAATTTACTTGCATGAAACCCAAGTCAAGTTCCTAGTGACAACTTATTATTTCATTTAAAATGTGCTAAGGCTTGGCTCTATTACAACCTAGAACCAACTCTTGCGACAACATTTTCTGGTGCCGTTGCCGGGGACAGAGGAAAGAAGTTATCTTCCCTGGGATACGACAAAACGTTCAGAACTATTTCTTGATGGTGAACAAGGGATAGACATTCAATTGGATGTGATCATTCACCTGACGACTCCTTGGTTCGAAGACTCTACATGATTCATCGACGATTCCACTGGTCTCAAAATGTTGGATTTGTTCGCCACTCGGATTGTTGCAAGGTTTTCTCCTCTGGACTTTGCAAATGTTTATGGTTTTCCAAACACTGTTCCATAAATTAAAGTTTGGGAAGATGTCCTTCCTAAATTTGGAGAATATGCAGACGACAATCCCGCCTAACACTTGCTTGAATTCCACAAGCTCATGGATGAATTAAATATACATCATGAACATGTCCTCAATAAACTATTTATGTTTTCATTGGAAAGAGATGCTAGACTCTGGTATAAATCTTTACCTCATTCCAGTATTCCTTCATTGAAAGATTTTCACATACTTTTTCATCAGCATTGTAAAAGAATCTATTCAGCTGAAATACTTTTTGAAGATTGTTGTAATATAAAATTCATAAGACAAACAGATCAAACACATCTTCTTGAAGAGGAGGAAGGATTATCAGAAAATTTTCAAGTCGATGAAGATAATCAATATGAAGAAGAGTTGGCTTATAAAAAAGTAGGATATGATAGCTCTTGTGATCACATTCAAGAAGAAGATATTCATCATCATGGTCAACATGTAGAAGAGAAAGAAAACAATAGTTGCTTGATCCAGAAATTGCATATACCACCTCCTCCTTTAACAGAAGAAGAGATAGATCTACTCCTGAACAATCATGTTGCAACCCCTGCTTACATAGATTTGCAACATTCACATAGTCCTGAACATGTGAGTGAAACTTCTTCTATTATTGAAAATGAAAATCTAAGTTTAAATCATGATAGCCATGGAACTTTAGAGGAAGTTAGTAAACACATTTATGATGATGATTTCCAGCCAGAGGATCATCTTGTAGACATTGTTTTGTTTCATGAAGAAGATAGGGTTGTCATGTTTAATAACCTTGAAGAATGTTTGTTGTTCGAAGATGCTTTAGAATATGATTTGGAGGAGTGTGGATTTGAGATAGAAATCTTCACAGTTGATATTCCTAGCATTTGTTTGACTGATGACACTCCTGAGTTATCTGATGAACTTGTTTATTATGAATATCCAGAAGAACAAGAAGAGCAGATTTATTTTTCATCACACATGAAAATTTACAATAGTCCTCCTTTGTTTGATGAATGTGATGAAAGTGTTTCTGAAGATGATGAGCAGCAAGAAACTTTGGTTCAATAGGAAAGCAATCAACAACATCATGAAAGAGATCAACCTATGTATGATAGCTACCAAGAAGATCTTTGGACAACAAATTAAGGACATAAGGAGGGGTTACTGAAACAATTGATCTCTCCTCCCTGTTTAGCAACCATTGAGCAATAGACCAGTAAGTTTCAATGCGACATTTTTGCACCAGTGGAAGAAAAAATCAGCAGTGGACAAAGTGCGCAAAAACATTTCAGACAACTTGCCCAACAGGAGGAAGTATGGATCAATTGTGAAAGTGGTATATCTCTTCCCTTCTACGATCCAGTAGTAGTTTATATGGAGTCAAAATGGGGGACTGAATTTTTTATTTCCAACTTCTTGAAGTTTGAATTTCAAAACTGTAAGTACTTGCTCCCAGGGCATGTTTTGAAATTTGCAGCTGCTCCTGTCATCCTTTTGCTCAAAGATGGAAGTATAATTAAGTTTGTTAGTCGGATACTCACTTGGTTGATTTGGAAGTTTTCCTATACTTGAACAAAGCAATGACATCGGTTAGAGTAGGTGATGTATATAAATAAGCTTGAATTTGAGCACTAGAGTACAACAATGGTTTTCAGTATGTTTCCAGTTTAGTTTGGAGTCTAGTATGGTTTTGTTTAAATCATTACGACTCCATAGCCCAATGAATGCATAAGTAGTTTTTTGTTTCGGAAAGGTGCAAGTAAAGCGATAGAGTTCAGAGTTTGATAAGGATGATTTCAAGTCGCCCAATGGATGAAGGCACGTGGTCTACTGTTCTTGGTGCTTTGCAGGAAAGCACCATCCCTAGATGGAGCCTCTGTTGTAACAATATTGAAATTTTGGCTTTTGGTAACTTAGGAGAGAAAAAATTTGTAGTGTTTAACTACCAAAAGTGTAGATATGAGAAAATGACCATCTATCTATCACGCACATCACTGAATGTTCTCTACCTGTCATCTTCAGTCTAATAACGCCGAAATCAGCCTCAAATGCCACAACAGTATAACAGTCACAAGCCAACTCACGAAAAATCCAAAGATAGGGTTCACGTGAGAATCAAAGAAATGTACCATATGTTCGAGTGTTGAGTCACAAGGAGAATGAATGGAAGCATTGGCAATGGAATGACCGCATACATCGAGCATTAAGCCACATGGAGAAAAATCTCATGAGTCCGAGTTTTTTGCCATCAGGGATTTGGATGACGTAGATATTTTAATAACTATATCCCCGATCCCTGAATTCACTAAAGTATTAAAGGATAAGCCAGGTCAAATAAAGATTAAGAAAGATTAATGTTAATAAATCTCATCGCAATTTTGCGATTCGGGATTTCTCGCGTCAAGTATTATCGAAGTCCCGACACTCAAATCCACGAAAGGTTAAATATTAATTGCTAATCATGATTAATTAAGAGATTAAAACAAATGATTGTCGTCTAATTAATCCCATCGCTATTTCGCGATTTGGGATTCCTTGCATGTCATAACTCTTGAGGACATGATACCCGAAACCCGAAGGCCCGAAAGAGTGCAATGTAAAAGCCAAAATCTATTTCGGGGATTTGGCCATCGAGGATTTGGCCGACATGGAAATTTTAATAACCACTGCTTTGTTTCCCGAATCCTGAAAACCCGAAATCGAGACTCTAGTCATATGCAAAACTGCTTTAGAAAAACACAATTTTCTCAGCCGTGGAGAGGTCGGTTTTTGCGTTCGAATAGTCGATCGACATCTAAAAATTCTAATATTTCTAGTGGTGTCTTCAGAATTTCATTTTGAGCTTGGTAAGGCAGTCAAAAGTCCCCCACAATATGAGGTTCATTTTCAGAAATGTGGCATTTTTTACTGCGCTGAGTCATCATTTTCAAATGGGGATTCTGAGGAGTATCATTTTGAGAAACGGTTGGAGAATTTTGTGACTAACACATCAGAGATAATTAGCCTCTTTCATTTTTCCTACATATGTCACAAATTGGGAGAATAGAATCCATCTCCGAGCCCTAATTTCCGGATTTCATATTTTCCTGTTTTGACACATGTTTGTTAAATGCAGATTTGGGGAAAATGAAAAGGGGTCTCAGGGAATTGAGAGAGGTTTTTGCTCAGAATAAAAAGATTCACAAAAACCTCTTTCAGTTTATACACATCTATTGCAATTCGAGAGATACATAGCCATAACCGTAGCCCTAATTTTCGACAGTTTGGCCCATTTTCTATGGTAGAAAGTTTCAAGAATTGGTTGTAACTATTGTTATCTTTTAGATTAGAGAGGATTTCAACCTCAATACATATATGAGGCATATTTGTAAAAGGGAGGGGGGAGTAGTACTCCTGGGTTGTAGCACTTGTTTTCATGTTTAATAAAAGAGTGCAGATTATTTTCGATCTATATAAGAGATTCTTGTGATTTTGTTTGCAGAGAATGTCTTATTGCTTTGTTTTCACATCATTTCACTTGGTTTTATTTCCATTTGCTTCCCGATTTGTAACTGTGTTTGTAATGGAATTCATCCGTTTGTTAGATGCTTTGTTGCTGGACAGGTTATAGGTTGTTTCTTGTAGAGATATGAAGGTTCAGAATTCATCCTTGCTAGATGCTTTGTCCCAACCATCTCTTTCCACTGATTTATGCTAGGAATTCACTCATTGCTAAGTGCTCCTTGAATATTGATATGTTTTATCTCTATTCTTTTGCCATACTTTTATAAATACTTCTCTCTGTAATCAACTTCTATCTCGCCTCAGTTCCATGGGTTTCCATTGCCAAAACACTCTTATTATTTGCTTGATCATTTGACTCCATGCCCAATGGAATGCCTCCCAGTCCAAACCACCAACCCCAAAAACCTCAAAACTTTCTGTTATCCACAGATCTGCCCACTGTTAAGCTTATTGAATATCCTATCGTGACATATATTTGAGAGATCCCTCTTGGGTTGGATGGGGCAGTGTCTAATCAAAAGTGGTTCGTAGTTATCTCGAAATTTACTTGCATGAAACCCAAGTCAAGTTCCTAGTGACAACTTATTATTTCATTTAAAATGTGTTAAGGCTTGGCTCTATTACAGCCTAGAACCAACTCTTGCAAAAACAAGATGAGTACCTCTTTTTAATTTAACAAGCTCGAGGAGGGTAACAGATGATCGATATAAGTCACCTTCGGTAAGTTCCTCTTCCTTTATTTAATGAAATGGAAGAAGTAAGGGTTTGCTCCCATATGGGTCCTTCAATGTGTAGTTTAGTGAGTCAAGAGAAGGAAAAATCAGTAGTTTTTCATGTTTAGAGAGTCTGAAAAGAACTTAAAGGTGACTCTAGGGTTTTCCTTTTTTGTAATTTTAGTCTTGCGAGTCCAAAAAAGCGATAAACTTCCACTCGATAGATGCCCTTCCAAACCTTTTAACAAGTGTGAAAGGAAGCAAGATCACTCGACAATTTTTTCATGTTTAGAGAGTCTGAAAAGAGCTTAAAGGAGACTCTAGGGGGTTCTTTTTTCGTATAAACTTTACGAGTATGAAAAAGTGATAAAAATATACTCGGTTACATTCTCATGTATTTACAAGCATGAGAAAGAACAAAGACTAATCTTGGTATTGGTTTCATTTTTACACAAGCTTGAAACAAAATTAAACTATGCTTGTAAATTCCCAACGTAATTTCCAAAGGTAGGGATACCCATGGATGGTTGGTACTCTGCCCTCAACTTGTGAAGCTAGCGGATTAACTCCAGAATGATAATCAAATGTTTGAGACATGCCCCCCCAAGCTTCATTTCATTCGTGGACTTTGAGGTTGTCACCAATTTCTGTACTAGATGGAGAAAAAGGATAAGGGTGGATGAAATGAAGGTTCAAATACGAGACCCAACGAAAGACTCGACTCCGCATCTACGAGATCTAGCTAAAGACTCAATTTTATATCTACGAGATCCAATGAAAGACTTGACTTGTTAGGAGAGGTGACTGTTTCATTTTTTAACGAGCTTGACACAGGAAAAGAACTATGCTCAGGACCTCTGTTTCATTTTTTAACGAGATTTCCACAAAGAAGTAAAACTATTCTCGAGGCTCTGGTTCTTGATCATGGATTCCAAGAGAAAAATGATTTGGAAGGAATACATGTCAAGGGACAAAATTCAATCATGGCTTCCAAGAGATCTTCGCTAGATGGAAGAAAAACACTCTGGAAGGAAAACATGTCGATGACCTCAATAAGGGTAGGGAGATCTAGCCCTAATAGCCCTATTGAAGAGATGAACATGTCAACCACCATATTTTAAGTCAGGAGAAGGGAGATATTCCCTCTCGTGCGGGGTTGAACGCATGGGGCAGGTCGTTACATAATTGACCTGTAGTGGGGCAGACATCGCTGACATGTATGGACCATTCAGGGAAGGTGGATGGTTGACCATCAGATGAGGTTCAATGAATGAAAGCTGGTAGATCATTACTATGTTTCTATTGTGAGGGAAACACATCACTCGAAAGAGAGTGGACACAAAATCTCTCATAACGTAGACATAGTCTCACCCAAGGAGCCGGTTAAATTCCAAGGGGTCGGGAACTACCATCACATCAACATAGACCATTTTTCTTTGCAAAGTAACCGAAAACTGAGGAATGATCCCTAAAGGTTGACCAACTCTTCTGTCAAAGGTCAACATATTTTGAGTCACGAGCGCAAGCTGTGGGGAACCAAAATCTTACCAAGCACTCATAGATAAGATGCTAACATAATAAACTTCATCTATTATAGTGTTAGGAATATTCCTATCACAAACCTGTACAATGATTTGGAAAGGTGCATAAGAAGGAAGACAGGGTTTTGTCTAATGATTCCAATTAATAGAAATTAATTGATTGCTCGAAGGGGGTGCCATTAGGACAGGCAAAGTGCCCCCTTATCTGACTGAATTAGTATTAATGAGGTAGAACTGAGCGACATTGTCACTTTTTGATTTAGGAGTGGCATTGATAGATGACAGAACCATATCGACCACCTTGGTTGCACTCTTCAAGAGAGGAGTGGGATCGACCGACGACGAAACCAAATCGACCACTTTAGTTACACTCTTTAAGGGAGGAGTGGGATCGACCGACAACGTAATCAGATCGACCAATTTGGCACTCTTCAAGGGAGGAGTGGGATCGACTGATGACGAAACTGGATCAACCACTTTTGTACTCTTCAGATGAAGAGTGGGATCGACCGATGACTGAACCGGATCGACCACTTTGGCACTCCTCAAGGGAGGAGTGGGATCGATCGATGACAGAATTGGATCGACCACTTGGGTTTCACTGTTCAGATGAAGATTAGGGCTGATCGATGATGAAACTGGATCAACTACTTGGGTTTGTGGTTCAACCGAGGATGAAACCAGATTGACCATCTGATCAACCAGACTGACCAGGGATGGAACCAGATTGACCAACCCATCAACTAATGACGGTTTGGAAGAGATCTCATGATCACAAGTTGGAAGTTGAATATTTTCCAAAAGATAATAAGCCTCGTATATACGAGGGAGAAGTTGAGAGTAATGATCACCTTCGCATAACAAGTAAGGAAATTTGACAGTTCTCTTATTCTTACCAACCTTAATGTCACTAGCTGACGGGGTGTCACCAGCATGTCCCACAGGGGATGATTATGTGGAAGACCAAATTTATAAGACCTTGGGGAGACCAGGGTAATCCCTCAGAAAGTGGATACCCTTACAAAGCCTGCAAGGGTACTTGGGCTTACGGGTTGTTTGGGTGATCTTGGCATCATCAACACTACCAACACGATTAATAGTAACTGGCTGTTCTCCAACATGTTTGGCAGTGGTTGGAAGTTTGGACCCTTTATTATTTGTCTTCTTCTTAATCTTCCTTCTCTTCTTCTTCTTATTCATCGGGTTACTAGCTTCATATCTTTCACTCGGCGAAGAAGATAAAACGTGAGAAGACCTTGCAAATGAAGAAGGAGAATAAGATCTTACTAGTGAATAAGGTGAAGGATCAACATGAGGTTGATGTTCTTGGGGGGAAGTGTTTACAACCGAATCAATTGTTGCATTTGGGATTACCGAAGTGGAAAACAACCATACCGGTAACTCAATTGTGAGATCTGGAAGGCTCAAAGTAGCGATGTAAGGAGGACCAAAGTTTTTGTAAGAAGGAAAAACAAAAGGTTCCCTCGGAGTAGGGGTTGCTTCATTGGTCATTTTGGGAATTAATGCCATTAAACACAGATCCAACCTAAGGCCTGTAAGGGAAAACAAATGACACATGCTGAAAATCTAGGAAGCAAACAAACAAACAAAACCTTCTCACAATGAACGCACTAGTTGGTGATGAAATCCAACGTCGCGAGAACAATGTAAGAAGGGGATGAGATAGAGCGGGTGGAAAAGTTAATTTGACAACCTGCTTAACGGACTTACGCCTTGGTGCAGGCTTCCACACAATAAATGTGGATTTACCATCCAAGGAGCCCAAGTGAGTTTGTCCAACATTGATTCCAGGTACAACGAAGACCTCCCCTTCACCATCACCTCATGTATTACCCTAAAGAGAAAATCCACTAAGGCTACCAAATACAACAATGATGCCTGGGGAAATAGTCGACAGTCTGATACATGCACAAGGGCAGGGTAACTAAGCTCGAAATTGACTTGAGAAGACCCACACAAGGTTATTTTCTCAAGTGATCCCCAATAATACGCGTAACCACTACACCAAGACCAAAAAAGTAGGGTTAGTCACTCTGCTAGTCTCAGTGCAACCTCATGATTGACCCTTGTAGGAGAAGGGCTTCCCAGGACAAAATGTAATAAGTGGATTTACCTCTCCCTAGAACAAGATTCTATGTTTGTTTGATAGCTTTGGAAAGTTATTCTTTCAACCTATTCCAAATCCCTACACATTAAGATAATGTAGGTTTACTACCATAAAATATAAAAATGTCTAATCAATTTTTATAAGTACTTTATTTTAAGGTTGTTGTTTACTCAAGAGGAAAATGGGGTGGACTAAATGATGTTTTGACCAACTCTAAACAATGCAAAGAAATGAGAATGAAAATATTTCACTTCGATGAAAGCTATATTACGAGAAGGAGAAAATGTTTATCATTCCCAGATGCACAATGTCCCAAAATTTTATTAAACTCATCAATATCAAGATCCTCAAGAAATGAGCCAAAGAGACTGTACACCAATACACGATTCTTGGCCCCAATCTAATGCAAAGAAAGAAATCATTAGTTTTTGTTTTCAAAGATACACTAAAAGAAATAGCGAGCTTCTTAAAAAAAAAATCAACCCAAACAAAGCCACAAGACAAAGTACAAACTCTGGGAAAAAATATGTGCAAGATAGACTAGGAAAAACTGAGCAGAAAAGGGCATAAATAACCAAAAAAGCAGATCAACGATCCCTTTTATAAGGGAATAGAGCGTTGTAGCACTCTGATAAGCAATGTAGGGGAGCGCTGATCTACAATCAACGATTTTATATACACTCCAGGGAGCTCTACCCTTCCCAGAAACTTAGAACAGAGGCTAAAAACTCATAAAATTTCACCCACAATTCCCATAATTTTGTGAAATATTCAATGAAGAGGGGAGAAAGGAAATAGATTAGAGACAAACAATAAAAATGATCTAAAAGTGGGCAAAAGTTAGAGAAAATCCAAGAAAAGACAAGTCAATGTCTGTCCCAAGTGGAGTCGCCAATTTATGTTGTAGGAAAATTCCCCTACGGACAGGTGAATATACTCTTGGAGTCTAGATCCCCAATACCAAGACAAAAAACATACAAATGGACACTAACATCCTTGTGAATTCAATTAACTAATCAAAAAGAGAAAGAGAAGGAATAAAATGTGATGCACCTTATTCCGTAGTTCGTCCTCCCTGCTTCCAATTTGAGCTTGATCTCCAAACTCTTCAGCACCACTCGATACCTAGAATGCAATGGACAATGAAAGATAAAGAACTCCTACTCTACTCTAAAATATTAGATTAATCAAATTCATTTATCAAGATCGACAATCATATGCAACAATACACAATCTTGAAGGGAATAGGCCAAGTAATATTGATGAGAACTTTTAAAGAGATACTTACAATCTGTAGATGCAGTTGCAACAACCTCTCCAAGTCCTCCTCGTCCAGCTCATGAATGATGCTCCCAAGATCATAGTTTGATATCCAAAAGCTTCCTCCCAAGATCATAAGTTTGATACCTCTAATCTTCCCTTTCTTCTCCATGTAAAACCTTCATTATATAGGATTTGGAGGCTTAACCACCATGGAGAGGATCACTCATCAGATCCACTAAAATGGGATCTGAAAGATATTTAGGGAGAAAATATCTCTTAAGTATTTTAGGGAGGAGATATCTCTCAAGGATTTTAAGGAAGAAATATTTCAACCATCCACGAGATCCTCAACCTCCCCTAATAAATAGGAAACCAAATGTGAGGTGGATTCTCACACTAAATTAATTTCCTTTTCATGAATATTAATAATAATTCATGTGCACATAGTATTTTGACCTTCATATAATATATTTCTCCTCCACATTGACTAGGGATTGTGACATATGTTATTTCATGGTGTCGAGGTTTATGTGACACTTAGCAAGGTGCATATGACACTTCTACGACACTTGCGACACTTAGCAAGGTGCATATGACACTTCTACAACACTTGCGACACTTGCGACACTTAGGATGAGTACCTAGGTGTAGAAATTTGATGTGTAACAATGATTCAATTGCAAGTCATTCAACCGTAATTTTGTCAAAGTTTTCCATCTATAGACTGTAGTTTCCCATCTAGCATATTTGTCTTTGTTTTTGTTGTCAAAACTTTCAGTTTAACAACCATGTTTATTTCCATCATCAATTTCCCCCTTTGTCAGCTGAAAGGAGAGACCACAAGTGGTTTCATGAACAATATTCACTTGATTTTTGAACTCCCCCCCTTAAGGTGCAATATAGTTTCATCATTGTTTGCAAAAATTTGTCTTTACTTGAGATTGAATTATTCTGTAAGACCGAAATAATTGCTAGGATGTTAATGACCACTGTCAAGGATCGACCCACTCACAGTGAATCTTCAATCTTGTAAGTTTGTTTCTCTTGGAATATTTTTCTGATGGATGATTCTTTTTACCATAATGTTGACAAGGATGGAGATCATAACACTGATTTTCCATATGACCAACTTGATTGCAATTTTGGCATTTTACATTCTAATGCTGAACTCGAATAGGCGAAGTTAAATATTCTTGAAGGAATCCTATAGTGATGAAGTGGATTCATTTTGAATAATCTGGAGTATGAAGATTTACTTCCTTATCATATTCGATACATGTTCTGTACTTATTGTTCCTGATTTCTTCCCAAGGTCTAACGATGGGCTTGGAAAGAGTATTTTGAACCTGTTGCTTTAACACATGTGAAAGTTGATTTACTGCATGTTGTTGCATCATTGAAAGGTTTTCTTCACTAAACTCAAAAGAAAACTCTTGAAATGTAGGTTCATGAATAACTTCATCTTCATTTGCATCTAGAGTTGTCTTTCTAAGTTTCTCCTTCACTGATTTTTGATGAAAATCATCATCATCATCATCATCATAGAGAGGGTTGTTTTGAACAAAAACTAGTTCAGAACACTTCACTTGCTATTGGTTTTTGAGATCTATCAACTCATCATTTAACAGTTGGGATTGAGTTTGAAGAATTCTAACTTTAGTTTGCGTTACTTGCAAACAAGTTAGCAATGATTTCATAATATATTTGTGAAATATGACTATATTGTCTTCAACAATGTTTATTAGAGTGTTCAAAAACTCTAATAATTTGAGAATTCACTCCATCTGAATGATGTCCTCTTGTAACTTGCTCACTTGACTGCTCACTTTAATTTTTTTTGCTTGAATTTGTTCTCTTGAACTCGCTCTCTTGCACTTCATGCTCGCTTGTACTCTTGAACTCGCTCACTTGCACTTATTCATGCTAACTTGTACTCTTGAAATCACTTGCTTGAACTCTTGAAGTTGTTTACTTGAACTCCACGCTCCCTTGAACTTTGCTTGCAACAAGCTGAGGGTGTCGAATACTATAAAAAATGCACCGAAACTTGTAATTTTACAGTGATTGATTGATAGGAAAAACAATTGGAATTTGGACTAAAAAAATAGAAGGTGTCGGGTTAAATCAGAATGCACCTGATACAATTCAATGTGATTTTGATATTGACACTTACAAGGAAACTATTGCAAATACTAAATCATTTGCAAATTTCGATGCTTAACAATGATTCATTTACTTGATTTTCCCTTTCAATGATTGATGTAGAATCATTGTTAAGTGTTGATGTTGACAATTTTAAGGCTTGAATATGCGTGGTTGTTGCTTGATTGCATTTGAATGACATTAATTGTACTTGAACTCTATTTGTGTTTCTTTAAATGATAATTTCAAGTGATTATGTCAAAAATAGACATAAAGAAACCATGAAAAAATTACCATTACACACTACAAAAGGTGTACCTAAAATCCCCTTATTCAATTTCGGGTGGATTTAGGACACTTCAACACCACACAAAAAAACATATTTTTATTATAATTCTTTTCTTAATATAAGCTGTCACACTTGACAACGATTTCTTGAAAGGAAAAATATTGATCTAAAAACCCTTTTACAAAATTTTCATTTTCTATTCTCTCAAAAAGAAATATTTCTTCTTAATAAAATTTCTCAATCTACCTTGCACATTAAAACATTTGTCAATATCCTCCAAGATCTCTATCCTTTTATGAAAGAAAAAAAATTGCATATCATCAAAAATACTATTGGATGTTATTGTAAAAAATTATTGCCTCACCAAAATTACTATTTGATGTTTCATGATGGGCATTGTCTAATTGTTCTACATTTTGGTCTTTTTCGTCAGAATGTGACGGCATAAATATGGATGAAATCACAATTTTTTGTTGTCTAAATTGCATTTCTAAATACATAAATGGATTCAACATGCTGGAAAACTCCTAGGGAACTCGGATCATACAAACTTAGCCATTCAAATGTGTAGATCCAACAATTTCTCTCCGAATTTCAAGCAAAATTAAACAAAAAAATCACTGGAAAAGGACCAAAATATAGAATGTTTAGACTACAAGACTCAACTTGTACAATACATGTGGTGTTCCAATTTCCATATAAAAAGTCCATGGTCTTTGTGCTTCGTCCATGCAGAATTAATAAGTCTATCACTGTCGAATAAAAAGACATGTTACCTCTTGGGGATTTCAAACACGAAGATAGCTTTGAGTTGGGGCATGCACATGTGTTGAATCATAGTTGCCAGCCTAGATCCATTTAACTTCGGATTTATCAAGTGTCGAGAGGGATCAAATATTTCGAGGTGCAAACTTTTAACCTTTCGTAAGTTTTGCACTCTAAAAAGGATTTCAACCTAGAAAAATTTGATCCCTCTGAACACTTGATAGACTCAGAAATAAATGTATCCAGGGTAATTGTTATTCATTTTATATATATATATATATATATATATATATAAATATAAAATAAATTGTTATCCATTATATAATGGAGCATACATAAATTTTTATTATTATGTTTTATTATTATTTTAAAGTGTTACTCAATGTTACTAATTTTACTCCCCATACTTAACTTATATATATATATATGCAAACATAATTTTTTATTATTTTATTATTAATTTTTATTTTGTATTATTAATTTTTATTATTCATTATTATTCATTTATTTTATGTTACATAAACATTTCTAGGTTGTACTGTGTGTGTTTATAGTAGCTTGTACTAGGGTTAGTGTAGTAGTTTGTTCGTTGAGACGTGTAGAACCGTCATCCTTGTATCTGCGAACGATCTCCTTGTTTTGCTACAATCTGGAAATTCGCATCACTAACCCACGCTGGTTTACCTAGCACCTGCTATCGATCTCGCCTTAATTCAGGAAAATCAATTTTAGAAATCAGTTGTTGGACATGGCCGCTACAATGGTTCCATATGTGGGATCCTATAGTAGTTCTGGAGTCACCACTTCCACTCAGATCGTAAGATATGGCCGCTTCCACTCAGATTGGTTTAGATCTCAATTGCACTATGGTTCAGACCTCAGATCGGTTCAGAAAACAATCCTCTACCATCGATTTTGGACATTGATTTGGGAGACGCGTTCACACAAGGAGAGTGGTTTGGGAGACGATCTCCAAGAAAGCAATCGATTTGCGATTACTGTCTAGATTATTCAAGATGCCATTCATAGGGCCACAGCTCGAGCGTATTGATCAATCCATTGATAGGCGGATTGACAAGACATTTCTCCGTAGCATGCAATCCGCAACCATGGTTTTCAGACTTTGAGAGGGTTTTATCGCCACTGGAGTCTGAGATGATTCAGCTTGGCCATGGACTACAATGCTGAGAAATACGATGGCATCCGATAGCTGCAACAAAGCAAATGGTCGAGGGTTCGATCCGCCGCCGACAAAAGTTCGAGGGTGAATAGGATGCGGCCCGAGGGTTTAGAAGCGACGACCCTTCACAACATCACAGATTTGCAGGGATTCAGTGAGGATCAATGGTGCTCATGTAACTGTACTCATATGTAACACAGATATCATGTAACTGTACTCATATGTAACACAGATATCGGTTCTGTTCACTTTAATGATACAAATAAATAATACAATAATGAAACCATCTCAATTACTCTCACATCTCCACTTCATCATAGATAAGGTAGGAGAAAGAAAGTTAGGAATTTAACACAGATATCGGTTCGGTTCACTTTAATGATACAAATAAATAATACAATAATGAAACCATCTCAATTACTCTCACATCTCCACTTCATCATAGATAAGGTAGGAGAAAGAAAGTTAGGAATTTAGAAACACATTTAGGATAAAAACTATATTCTAGAATATGAAATAAAAAGATAACATACTATGACTTCATGATTGTATATGAGTAAGAGACTAACATGATGATGAAGCATAAATTAATGAGACCCAACATATGATAACCCACTTGGATAATAAGATGACTCAAATGATTGTGGATATGTCTTAAATGGCTTGGGGAATAACTGATATGAACCTTGTTGTAACTGACTTGGTTGCCAATTTAATACAAGAGAAGATAAAAAAGAAAAATAATCTTTAAGAGTGAATCTCTAGTTCAAAAGAAAAATATGAAGATGAAAGTAGCTAAGAGGGAGAAACCAAAGAAGGAGTTAGGGGAATGCAAGAAAAATCAAGCACCATTCAAAGTAGAGGTAAAATTGACATCAAGCCTTATAGAGGTGAGATAGATGCCATAAAGTTGAATTAATGGTTGTAATAGCTAGAAATTTCTTAGTGTGCATGAGGTTAGTGGATTACAAAGAATCTCTTTTTCTCATTTGAATAAAGGTCATGATTTTGCATAGTGAGAAAATTATTCCATTTATAGAACATTAGACCATCAACTATTTATGATTGATTAGGAAGTGTTTAAGAAGTGTTTAAGGACATGAAAAAGTCACATTTCTACCCTATTGGTTTTTAGAAGGAATAAATAATAAGTTGTCTTTACCTCAAACAATGATAAAGATAGATAATGCATAAATTCACCACTCGGTTCACAAAGAGATCAATCTAGTTAAGGATATATATTAAGAGTCCTTATCAAGTATTCGAGATCAAGTTTGCATAGTTACCTTAGGAGACAAGTGATGTCTTTAAAATCTAAGACCATTGATGAGGCTTGTGTGAAAGAATGCTATATTGAAGGAGATAAGAAAAAATAATAGTTCATTGGGCCAAAAAGAATGGAGCTACAAGAACACCCAAAAGGTTGACAAAAGAAGGGGGAAGGTAAAGGAAATAATATAGGTGTAGTTGCAATAAAAGACCATAATACTAACAAGCATAATAAGAACTATAATGTTGATGGCCACATGGAGGAGAAATTTTTGAAACTACACTTTGATTTAAGGCCCAATCAGTGCAAACACCAAGAGAATAATAATAGGATTTTATTGGTTGTAGAGGGAGATCAAAGGGTGGACAACAACTTAAACATTGAAGTTAAGGTAACCTATATTTTACCGCAAAAAGATTTATCTTTGAGTGTCATTAGTCCAAAAGTGGAAAGAGATGTTGATTGAACTCTTTCACATTAGGATTAAACTAAAGCAAACTAAGGTAGATTTCTTATTTGACCCTAGATAACAATGAAATTTAATTTCATCCCAATTAGTTGTGAATATTAGATTAGAAGTGCGTGACCATCCTCATCCCTACCTATTGGGATGGGTGAGACAATATATGGAATTTAGAGTCTCAAAGCAGTGTAATTTCATTTTTTCTATTAATTCAAACTTCATTGATGAGGTAGAGGATGATGGCATTCTGTTGGATGTCTGTGGAGTAATTTTGGTGAGTCCTTATCTCTATGTTATGGATGTTATTTTTAAAATAAGGGATAAACAATTTAGACTTGTTAAGGATGGAAAGTCTTATGTTGGACTCCATGAACATAAGAGAAGATCAAATATCCCATTCATAAGTGCACACTAGGCTAGGAGGATTATTAGTACAAATAAGAAGTTTATATTGTTTTTTAATATAAGAGAAGCAACAATGAGACAATAAAATGGAGATTAGTGCATTACCAGAGGGATGGTACAACAAGAAGAACCAATAATTACAACAATTAATAGAGTCCTAGATGGAAGTGTTTTAAGAACCTCAAGTTTTATCGTATAAGAGGGAAATTGAACATGAAATTCAATTATTACCAGAATATCCATTACCTAACCTTGGGTTGTATGGAATATCGATTTCAGAGTTAGATGAAGTAAAGAAGAAAATGTGGCAATTGTTGGAGCATGGAGTCATAAGGTGCATTACTTCACCTTGTGGGCCACTCATAATTATAGTTCCCAAGAAGGATAAAAGTTTGGGGATATGAATTGATATGGAGTTTTGGACAACGTGACCATTAAGAACAAGTATACTTTTCCAATGATTGACGACTTGTTGGAATAGTTGTTGATGTGTAAATGAGGGACTTATAGCCTACTCACATAACCAACATGGATACTATGTGGAATTTTATTTCTGAAATCTATCTCTTTGATCCTAGTCTTCATAATGGATACAAGGCCCGTAATATGCCAACCAATGCCCCATTGTTGTCTAGTATAACCTGCACACAACAATTAGATGGAAATGCAATCACAATTAGGTCTCTATCTCTGTATGATGTTGAGTACTATATTTACGTGAGGGGTTACCTTGCTGGTTACTTTCTTATAGTGGCCAACAAGTCTACTCTATCTTCAGATCTAGTTTGAAGACCTCACTAGTTCTAGTGCTATTGAAGGCCAAGGTCCAAACTGCTTCAAATCTTTAGAACCCACACATGTTGTAATTTTTTCATTTCTAATCCTAGGTTTATTCTTCTTAAAATTGAACAATAACATAAACAATTTATCCTCTCTACGATACAAAAATGGAGTCTAAAGCATAACAAGACAACTAAGCATCGATGCCTATAAATCTTGGTTTCTTGGCTTTCATGGTCTTCAAAAAATCAAAATTTCACCAATGCACTAAATGAAAAATATAAATACAAGCAATGCCAAAGAAAAATGGTTGGCCATATATTTGTACCCCTACAAACAAATATATTATGATAAATGAAGAGGTGTGAGAATTCAATCGACAAACTATTGATTTCCAATCTGAAAACTAATGTAAAAAGAATATGCTTGAAGCTCAAGTGACTTAGAGGCTCAACACATTGCCTCAAAGAGACCCAACACACTATCAAAAGGTGATAGAATATTGTCTATTTATTCTATCAATATGGAAATTTCACAATCTCATGCATGCATCAACGAAGAACCAAAACATTGAAATAAATTCTCTTAGTGATTCCCAAACCAACAAAATGTATCGAAGGAAAATATTTCCATTCATAACCTAGAAGACAAGGCAATGGGGATGGTCATTCAATTGCTCTTAGAGAAGTATCTCATCACCAACCATTTAAATATAATACATCATGAAGATGGGAAATCTCAAAATGTGTTCAAGCTTGATGCATAGTCTATGGGTTCCCTTCAACATAGGACACTCTGTTCATATGAGACAACTTCCTTGTAAATAATTCAACATGAGATAACAATTAATTGGTGGGGGTTTGGAATGACCCCAAGGGGGGATTATATGGGGTTAAATGTACATGTAATGGGTAAATGCATATGTAATAGTGGTCTAAATAATAATAAAGGGGTCATATATGCAATGTGTGAATAGTTATATATAGAGATCATATAGTCATTATTGAGGACATGTGATTTGGACATATGAATGTATTGGGGTATTTGGAGGAGTCTCTCCTATTATTTAAGGAGTTATTGTGTAACACATCTATCTTATCTATCTTGGATTTGTGCTCCATACTCACATTGGTGTACATAGGGTGTACTTATGGTTCATTATGATATATTAAACATTTGGTTCATTACATTTGGTTTCAGAGTATACGATCCTAGGGTTTTGCTCCTTCAAATGAGTCATCTTGAAATTTTCACTATAATAAAAAAAAAAATTCCGCAAAGTTTTAGACTGTGAAATTTTTAGAATACTAAGAATAAGTAGAAAATTACTTTTGGTAAAATTTAGATTTTGAATCATTATACTTTATAAGATATATCCTGTGGAAGTTAGGGTTTTTCACTAGTTCTAAAATTAGTCTAAAATGCATCATATTGAAATTTTCTCTTAAACTTTTATTTTTCAAAAAAGTTTAAGACTCTAAAATTTTTAGGAATCCGAGAAAAAATATTGAAGTACTTGTGATATAAATTTTGGCTTCTGAGACACTACACTTTCAGAAATATAGGTTGTGTAAGTTAGGGTTTTTGACTAGTCCTAAAACTAGTCTTAAAGAAGTGATCTTGGTAGAATAGTCATATCTGAAGCTCAAAAAGTCCCAC
Organism: Picea engelmannii; assembly: GCA_009831015.1. Lineage (NCBI taxonomy): Eukaryota > Viridiplantae > Streptophyta > Pinopsida > Pinales > Pinaceae > Picea > Picea engelmannii. The sequence goes on along the minus strand of ML789230.1, from coordinate 47,260 downwards.
TAGTGTTTTTTGAAAGAAGACAGACCATGGTAGTTTAGGTGAAAATTTCAGAAGCAAATATGAAATATTGGACACATGGCATTCCATACAAGTTCGCGATCTAGAAAGGGCCAAGAATCAACATGTTTTGGGAAAGTTACCATAGCTTTCACTTGGCACATCAAATTTTGGTCAGACCTATGGAATTGTAGACAAGACATATCAGAGTAATATAGGCCAAAATTATAGACTCATAAAGACCAAAATTTGAGAGATACATTAGGAAAAAAGTTGGCAAACAAGATAGTTTCCTAATCAAGGTTTTAAAACATAAGCAAATTTAAAATTATCATAAATTTTGATTGGGATGTCCTATTTGTTGGGTATGTGTTATATTCTTTACACAACCAAACCTAGTATCTTCATTGTGTCGAGTGCGCACGGGGGAAGGGGGNTGGGGGGGGTTATAGGGGGGTTGTATAAGGGGTGGAGCCCCCAAATTTATTTTTTTGTGTTATTTTACGTCCATTTTTAGTGGTTTTTCAGTGCATGGTTTTTGTTGATGGTTTTCTAATTTCGGTTAAGGAATTAGGGTTGTAGATTAATATGGGCCAATTTATTAAGGGTTTTTCGATGCCACAAGATCCTATATATATTATTATATTGTAAATAATGAAGATTGACGATGAATAAAGCAATTTGAGGTGCGACTCTAAATAATGTGCTAGTTTTCTCGGTTTGGGTTTCCAGTGTAAAATCTCTATGTAATGTGTGTGTGCCATTTGCATATTTTCTGTTTTTATTAAGAATCTATTTGTAGTAATTAATTGTATAAGGTTAAAATCTACATTTGGTATGAAAGAAATTATTGGCTTCAGGGGGATGCCTTTGTGGCTAAGGGTCGGCTCGGGTCTGTGATAAACCTTGTTACAGTGGGAGCTTTGCAGTATTGATTCTTGTGGTGAAAATAAATGGTGATAAATTAAAAATAGAGATCGATAAATTTAATGGGAAAATTTTTGAGTTGTGGAAGCTTAAGATGGAATATCTATTGGTGAAAAAAGATCAATGGATCATTGTGGATCCATGTATTGCACCTACATGAATGTCAACAAAAGACTGGGAAAAGTTGGATCAAGAGGTGAAGAGCACAATCTTGTTGTATCTCTTAGATTTAGTATTATTGGATGTATCAGGGGAAGCTACAACAAAGGAATTATGGAATACGTTAATGTCTTTGTATCAGTCAGTCCCTAGTAAACAAGTTGTTCCCATAGAAGAAGTTGTACAACATGAGGATGAAAGATGGAGACTTGGTGATAGATCATCTGAATGCCTTTAATATTGTGGTAATTCAACTATTATATGTTGATATTAAGATTTCTGATGAATATAAGTGTATCAATTTATTTTGGTATTTACCAAACTAGTAGGATAGTCTGATTGTGGCCATAGGTAGTAATGCAACTACTTTAAGTTTCAATGATGTGGTATCATTGTTGTGGTCAAAGGAGATGAAGCAAAAAAACATGGAAATCCAGAGCACAAATTCCTTATTTGCAAGATGATGCTCCTAGTAAAGAAACAAATATAAGTACTCAAGTGGGAAATCTAAAACTAGGGGAAATGTTATGATCCAATGCCTTAAAAATGATAAAAAGTCAATAAATACAGTCCACTTCGAGGGGGAAACCTCCTTTTACAATATATCCAATTCAAAATACAATATGATATGAGATAAGATGATCCTAAGACTATGTTTCCATGTTATACAGATAGGAAACAAAGGGTACAATTATAATGAAAAAGAGTGAAATGAAGGGTTCTAACCGACATACAAATATAAAACTAGAAATGTAATAATTCAATATCTAGGGATTAATGATGGGTTTTATACATAACATGGGGCTTTGTATGGGTATTTGTCTAAGTATTAACATGCCCCTTCCATTCAAACAAGTGTTTTCCTCAACACTTGGAAACTACGAGTGTGTTTGCATGAATAAATCATCTTCCCATGTCGCCTCTCCCACTGGTAGGTTCTTCCATTTGACGAGGTACTCAATAATTTCTCAATTTCACGGCTTCTTAATACCTCTCACAACCTCTCAACCTTTTCTCTTAGCGGAAAACAACTCAAGCCATATTATCGATTATTTCTCATTGTATTTACTTTAATGATAAAAATATATAATACAATAATGAAACCACCTCAATGACTCCCGCATCAACACTTAATCATGGATAAGGTAGGAGGAGGCAAGATATGAATATAGAAACACATTTAGGATAAAAACTATATTCTAGAATGTGAAATAAAAAGGTGGCATACTATGACTTCATGATTGTATATGAGTAAGAGACTAACATGATGATGAAACATAGACTAATGAGACCCAACATATGATAACCCACTTGGATAATAATATGAATCAAATGGCTGTGGATATGTCTTAAATGGATTGGGGAATAAATGCTATGAACCTTGTTGCAACTGAATTGGTTGCCAATTTGATACAAGAGAAGATAAAGAAGAAAAATAATATTTAAGAGTGAATCTCTAGTTCAAATGAAGAATATGGAGATGAGAAAGTACCTAAGAGGGAGAAACCAAAGAAGGAGTTAGGGGAATGCAACAAAAATCAAGCACCATTCAAAGTAGAGGCAAAATTGACATCAAGCCTTATAGAGGTGAGATAGATGCCATGAAGTTGAATTAATGGTTGTAATAGCTAGAAATTTATTAGTGTGCATGAGGTTAGTGGAGTACAAAGAATCTCTTTTTCTCATTTGAATAAAGGCCATGATTTTACATAGTGGGAAAGTTATTCCATTTATAGAACATTAGACCACCAACTATTTATGATTGATTAGGAAGTGTTTAAGGACATGAAAAATTCACAGTTCTACCCTATTGGTTACTAGAAGGAACAAATGATAAGTTGTCTTTACCTCAAACAAAGACAAAGATAGATAATGCATGAATTCACCACTGGGTTCACAAAGAGATCAATCTAGTTAAGGATATATATTAAGAGTCCTTATCAGGTATTCGAGATCAAGTTTGCATAGTTACCTTAGGAGAAAAGTGATGTATTTAAAATCTAAGACCATTGATGAGGCTTGTGTGAAGGAATACTATATTGAAGGAGATAATAAAAAACGATAGTTCATTGAGCCAAAAAGAATGGAGCTATAAGAACACCCAGAAGGTTGACAAAAGAAGGGGAAAGGTAAAGGAAATAATATAGGTGTAGTTGCAACAAAAGACCATAATCATAACAAGCATAATAAGAACTATAATGTTGATGGCCACATGGAGGATAATTTTTTGAAACTACACTTTGATTTAAGGCCCAATTGGTCCAAACAACAACACAATAAGTATATGATTTTATTGGTTGTAGAGGGAGATCAAAGGGTGGACAAAAAATTAAACATTGAAGTTCAGGTAACATATATTTTACCACAAAAAGATTTATTTTTGAGTATCATTAGTCCAAAAGAGGAAAGAGATGTTGATTGAACTCTTTCACATTAGGATTAAACTAAAGCAAACTAAGGTAGATTTATTATTTGACCCTAGATAACAATGAAATTTGATTTCTTCCCAATTAGTTGTGAATATTGGATTAGAAGTGCGTGACCATCATCATCCCTACCTATTGGGATGGGTGAGACAATATATGGAATTTAGAGTCTCAAAGTAGTGTAATTTCATTTTTATATTAATTCAAACTTCATTGATGAGGTAGAGGATGATGGAATTCAGTTGGATGTTTGTGGAGTAATTTTGGGGAGTC
>ML789230.1:5880-17736 GCA_009831015.1 Picea engelmannii | reverse complement strand
CTTGTAAACAGGCACCAACCTGATAGAATGAACTTCCATTCAATCCAATCCATTATATATATATATATATATATATATATAATGGATTGGATTGAATGGAAGTTCATTCTATCAGGTTGGTGCCTGTTTACAAGTTGAGTCTTATAAGACACCCTAAGATTCACCACTACTTATGGTTTATATAGTATTTCAATAGGTATAAGATTGAACCATTGCATCTCTTCATTTAATCTAACATAGATAATATTCTCCTTTTATTCATTAATTTATCGTGTAAGTTTCTCAATTAATTAGAAGATTAATCTTGATTCAAATTTCATCTACATGAGTTGATCACAGGTATGGATCGACTCCTTATAATGTTCCCATGCTTTTGTTTTATCCCTAGTTCTTCAATAGATCATATTCAAGATTTTACTAGCTTTATGTATTGTTATGGTGTTAATCTCGTAAAATAACTTCACATGCCCCTAACTACATAGAAATCAAATTCTGCAAAGGCGCTTTCTTCAACCCACTTCCCTTTTGTGACCACGGGCTCAAAACCACAGGCTTAGCTATTTCAAACAGTGTTTTGTTAGCACTTTTCTCCTTCCACCCTTATTCTTATACACTAGACCGTAGTCAAGTGTCCAAGGGATTATTTAATTCTAGACCCTTTATGCTCCTTATTATCTTTTTCACCTTATCACGTGACCAGTGTTGGATCCAGGTTCTCCGGTACTTCGGCCTTTAGGATTCCGGCCTTTTCAATCCATGTATTCTTCCATAGTTGTTACCTTATGGAGTGGTTACATCTCATGCTGGATAATCCAATGGCTAGCATTACTCCTAAAGTTCTCATATTGACGGTCTGGTCTAGTCCTTGCACATTCCTTGAACTTTTTATTTTAAATGAGTGACTGTAAATTTTAATGACAAAAATCAGAGAGCTAATATTTTGTCATACACCTAGCAACCTAGAGATAACTATATTGCATGAACTCTGAATTGTCTAAAACTGATATTCAGACATTTCCATAAGCAAAAATACACATTGCTAATTAATTATGCAACAGAAATAAATACAATGAACAACATTCATCCAACAATGAATAACTCAGAAATTTAGGCAAATGCTAGGGAAAACCCCAATGTGGGTAAACCCAATGAGAGAGAGAGAGAGAGAGAGAGAGAGAGAGAGAGAGAGAGAGAGAGAGAGATCTTATTATTCAGCTTAAGGAAAATACATATCAACAACAAAATCACAATTTCTAGCAAGAGAAATCCACTTACAACACACTAAAAACAATACCAAAAATTATGCCTCGTAATTTGTGCCAAGTTTGTACTATTTTACAACCCTCCTAGAAAATTGTACCTCAAAATCCATGCACACATTCAATTGTACGGATTGTTATGTACGACCCAATAGCAGCAAGTAAAACTCTCAATACAACCTCGAAAATTGTGCCAAAACTACCTCGATTTTTGTGCCCTCTTTCCCTTGTTGTACGGACTGTACAAATCCATACAGTACGACCTCCAACAACAGAAAAATAACTCAGCACTATAACAAATATTTTCCCTTGGGATTTGTGCCCACTTTGTATTTGGAAATGTTCTCTCTTTGTTGCCCTAATTTTCCTCTCTCAATCCTACTCGAAAATTCTCTCTCAATCTCCTCTTGTCTTGCACACTACCCAATGCATTCTTTTATAAATTTGAAAGTGACATTTTCCCTCCAAAGTGTCTTTTCACCTTCCTCAACCCTAAATCCAAAGGCAAAGATCTAATATTTCCTTTGCAAGATCAAGGATCATGATTCATTCCCTCCAAAATGAATCGCTTAAAATATTAAAGTACATTTCACTTTATTACATAAGTGCACTTTATGAAATAAAGTCACTTTAAAATTAGAAGGTACACTTTATTGAAAAATCACTTTAATAAAAGAACCACTTTACAACTTTATAAAAACCCATTACAAAGTTAAGTGCCTAGTAGTGTCAACATAAGGTAACATCCACATACAAGACAAAACATGCAAAGTACCTCCCAAGCTAAAAATATAACACTCCCTCCTAGCGAGGGATGTAGTCATTGCCATCTCTATCATATGGTCCCATCACACTATGCTCAGTAGGAGCTCCCTCTAAACCTGGATCCATCCTCAACACCTGCACATAACTCAAACTAGAATATCGTCTCTTGACAGCTACCCCGAACCTCGAGCTCCTTGGAGAATCCACTCCACCCTGAGCATTGGTTCGACCACACCAGCTGAACCTCATGATAGTGCTTAGAAGAGACTCTCTCTCTTCTCTTAGAATGCAAGACTAAATCCTTGCGCCCACCATAGTCTCAGAAGCCTCCTCATGCTCCTCATATGACACTAAATGATACACTGAAGGTTTTCCTTGCAACATATACAACTTGTCCACCCGATCACCGATCAACTGCAATTCTACTGGGTCCACTCCATCCTTGTAGATAAAGACACGTTACCTCTTGAAAAATGTACAATATATTACATCCTCCAAGGTTGAGACTGAGAGCAAGTTAACCCTCAACACTGGAACACAGAGAACTCCATCAAGCTCTATGAATCCTCCATACTCGAGTTGGAATATAACCCTTCCAACTCCACATACAAATCACACCATACCACCTTCATTTACCATGTGTCGGTCAAGACCTGTCTATGTGATATTTAGGAATACTCGCTAGATTCTCATCATGTGGCAAGAGGCTCCACTATCCACAATCCATTTGATATCACCCCCAAATCCTCCTCTACCAACACTGGAAACTATGGTAACCAAAGAAAATTCTCTGTCATACTTGGAAGAAAAGTCCTCCGTGGTTGTTGTAGTAGTTGTCTCATGCCTCTTCGATGCCTTATTATTCTTCTTCCTCTCAGGACAATGAGAAGCAAGGTGCCCCAACTGGTTACAACAATAACTTCTGACTTTACTCAAGTCCCTTATGGAAATTCCTTTCTTCTTTCTCTTTGCAATAAGATAAACATTCTCATCAACTCCATCTATCTTCTGTCCACTACTCTAAGATCCTTCTCATATCTCCTCCTGAGTGAAATCATCCCACAATCTGCTCCAATATGGAAGATGCTCTCGACCCACCACACACTTCATGAAGACTACTCACTCTTTGGTGAATCCTTTCAAGGCTATCCTCACTAACTCTGAATCCGATATGACCTCTCCAAAAACAACCAACTCATCTTTCACTTGAGATACCCTGGTAAGATAAGAAGAAACACTCTCCTCCTTACCCATATTGGTATCATGCAACTTAGCCTTCAAGTCCATCTTCTGGTTCTTATTCTTCACCTCAAATAAGTTCTTAAGTGCATCCCACATCTCTTTGGTTGTCTTCTTCTCAACCAAGTGTGGGATAAGGTGATCCTTCACCCCATCTAGAATAATTCTCTGAGCCTTAGCCTCCTTGACCTCATGCAAATCCAAAGCAATAGGATATGTTGTGGGAGCCACAACAACAGAACTAACATAGTTCCAAATATTGTTCTCCTTGAGAACAACTGACATCCAGACCTTCCACTACAAATAGTTGGAAATACCATCCAACTGATCCTCAAGTCTAATACATGCAGTCATATTCCCTGTCACAGCTAAAGGAAAACAATCACAAATTTCCCCCCTTCAACCTTGCCAGAAAATCTCACTGTTCACTATCACTCAGAGCCCAAGCTCTGATACCATGTAAATTTTAATGACAAAAATCAGCAAGTTAATATTTTTTCATACACTTAGTAACCTAGAGATAACTATCTTGCATGAACTCTGAAATGTCTAAAACCCACATTCTGAAATTTCCATAAGCAGAAATACGCATTGCGAAGTAATTATGCAGTGGAAATAAACACAATGAACAACATTCATCCAACCATGAATAACTCATAAATTTAGGCAAATGCCAGGGAAAACCCCAATGTGGGGAGACACAATGAGAGACAGAGAGAGATCTTATTATTCAGCTTCAGGAAAATATATATCAGCAGCAAAATCACAATTTCCAGCAAGAGAAATCCACTTACAGCACACTAAAAACAGTCCCAAATTTTTTTCCTCGTAATCTGTGCCAATTCCGTACTGTTGTATGACCCTCCCAAAAAATGTACCTCGAAATATGTGCACACAGTCAGTTGTACGGACTGTATGGATCCGTGCCAAAACTGCCTCGTTTTTCATGCCCTCTTTCCCTTCTTGTACGGACCGTACAGATCCATACAGTACAACCTCCAACAATAGAAAAATAACTCGACACTAAAACAGAGATGTTCCCTTGGGATTTGTGCCCACTTTGTCTTGGGAAATGTTTCCTCTTTGTAGCCCTAATTTTATTCTCTCAATACTACTCGGAAATTCTCTCTCAATCTCCTTCTCTTGTCTTGCACACTACCCAATGCATTCTTTTATAAATATGAAAATGACATTTTCCTTCCAAAGTGTCTTTTCACCTTCCCCAACCCTAAATCCAAAGGCCAAGATCAAGGGTCATGATTCATTCCCTCCAAAATGAATCACTTAAAATATTAAAGTACATTTCACTTTATTACATAAGTGCACTTTATGAAATAAATTCACTTTAAAATTAGAAGGTACACTTTATTAAAAAACCACTTTAATAAAAGAACCACTTTACAACTTTATAAAAACCCATTACAAAGTTAAGTGCCTAGTAGTGTCAACATAAGGTAATATCTACATACAAGAAAAAAAAATGTGGAGTACCTCCCGAGCTAAAAATCTAACATCGACGACTCTGACTTGATCTTCAGTTGAGGTGGACGGTTGTCATCTACTCTGGAACTTCGGAGATGCATGACTCTGGGACTCTGGGTTCCTAGTAATCTGAAGTAGTTCAATTCCTTTGTAGGTTTACCTACCGAATAAGTCATAAAATGATGGTGACCGCTTGTTGTCGGTTAACACCTCATGCTTACTCTATTCTTCAACTATGTTTGATCAACGATAGAGAATACTCCCGAATTAGATCAATGTTTAATGTTACTTCATGATTCCGACCTTTGGCGATTAGCTGATAACAAAAGCTTGGGTATCCCCGAAGTTATTCATCCCAGAGTGACGTGGCTTGGTGACGTAACTCAAGATTATGTGGACCCTAATTCTATGTTCCATGTGTCACCCTGATCCATGAATTTCAAGGTCCTTATGTGCCACATCTACCTTCACATTTGTTACCACCTGAATGGGCCACATGTCATCTTTGTCTCCTACCACATGTCTCCCTCCTGGATCATGGCTTTTCACTTCATGTCTTCGGTACTTCGTGGCTCCGAGATTTTTTCACTTTTATATCAACCTTCAATCATTTATGAAGTGTCAAATATTTTTTGTCACCATTTGATCTTTCCTTGTCTTGATCTGACGACCTTTGTTTACTCCTAGACTTCGTTCCTTTGGCCCCGCTTATCCTATCCTTCCACTACTTCATCCAACAATTGAGAATGGTCTTGAAATGGATCAATGGTTAGTGTTTCTTCTAGACTTCGGGATTTCAAGGCTTACCCTATCCTTCCACTTTATGTCGATTAACGGTTGGCGGGATTTCCCAACTCTTCCTTTGATCCAACGGTCAACGAGAGTTTGTGACTTAGAGGCTTCAGCCTTCAGGTATTCCTACATGATTCAAACTTCTTTTCGTCGGAGTGGTCAGCGTCGAAGTTGACCACCATTGGACTCTCCTATCCTCATCCAATGGTCACCATGCATTGCCCAGATCTAATGGCCCTCATTCACTTCGAAACTTCAGGGCTTTGGCCTTCAGGTATTCTTGGTTTTTTTGAACTTCTTATCACTGGAGTGGTCAGTGTAGAAATTGACAACCTTCTTTCCTTTAGTACAATATGATGGTTCGACATTTCCATTCCAGATCGACGATCAACATTTAATTCTAAATTAAATCTTGATCTAACAGCTGAGAACTCATCTGAAGCTCCTTCCTGATCGACGGTTGGCGTCATGACTTCGGGATTTTGTGGATTCTTCCTTGTCTCCAGTAATCATCAAAGTGGCGAAGTGTCGAAATTTATGCTATCCTTCCACTTGGTTTCGATCAACGATTGAGATTTTGACCGACTCTAACAGAGTTTCCTCACAGTTCTGAGGGTGTTCAGTGCTCTTCTTTCTGATCTGTTCATCTCTATTTCTCCTGAGCTTTTAATAACTACTTGTGCATTCTTTTATGCATTGATCTTTAGTTGCTAAGCCTCATGAGCTCTTAATTCCTTGTGCTTCATTACTTTGTATGTGGAATATCTGCAGGCTAATTTTCATGAGCTTTAGGAACATAGGATCATTGTTGATCCTATCATGATCAACAATGATAACGAATTGCTTCTTCCCCGAGGTGATATTATTTTTTCTTTGAATATTGTATATGTTTGACTCATGTTTCCATCAATGAAAACACACAATCAATAATGCCAAGATGAAGCATGCAAGTTTGGAGGAAATCATTGAGAAGAATTTATGATAGGTTTGGCACACATGTTTGACATTGTTGAAGGCAAAATTGAAGCAAGTTCAAGAGTTGATTTGAAGGACTATTTAAGGGAAAATTTGTAACAAGCAAAGGGAATATTTGATGAAAATCCAAGGGCAGAGTTGAAAAATATTTGATTGCAGATTTGAAGGCTAATATTGGCATACATTCCAAGGGTTGATCTAACAATTTCGAAGACTAATTGAAGGCCACATGTTATTATGTGTAAGTACACTTAGCATTGTTTGTTTTGGCTCCTAGTGGACTAATTTTATATGTTATGTGGTTGTTATTTATGGATGATTGGTGGACTAGTTTTAGGCCTATTTTTTTCTCTTGATATGTCTTGGCATTAGGGTTGTCTAAGATTTATTTTGAAGCCCACTATGACACTTGTATGATAAATTTTCCAAGAAGTATTAGTAAGAAATGGAGCAAGTATGAAGAAGTCTTTTGAACAGTGACAGTGTGAAGACAGTGACAATGATAGTGTGAAGACAATGAAAATGTGAAGACAATGACATGACAGTGTTAATACAATGAAAGTGGCAGGTTGATACTCTTATTCATATCAAGGTGGTAAGGTGGTGCTCAGGAATATTGGTGTCTTCATTCAACAAGTTGGTGCCTGTGTTTTAGGGAGTAGGTGCTTCCTTTCAGTTGGAGCTAGAAAATCCAGGGGGTTGGTGCCTCCTTATAGTCAGTGCTGGTAAATCAAGGAGTTGGAGCTTCTTTCATGTTGGTGCCTGTAAATCATGGGGTCGGTGCCTCCTTCTAGTTTTTTTTGTAGAATCTTAGAAGTTGGTGCTTCCTATGAATGTAATATTAACATGATATAAGAAAACATTATGTCGTTTTCTCTCATTTGGGTTTCCATGTAAAAATTATTGTGTTTTGCGTATGGTTTTTTTTGTTTTGATGAACATAATTGTTAATGGTTAATTTTTACATTATTTTCTTAAGGTTAAAAATGGTAAAACGTGCTCAATATTGATTCAACCCTCCTCTCAGTATTGGTGAATATTCCAACAAACCACTTGTTGTTTTGCGTAATATTCAACATTTAATGTTACTTGGGGAATGTGACAAGAAGATGAGAACTCACCATGGAAAAACAAAGAGGTGGAGAAATATAAAGAGATTGTAGGACAAGGCTGATCCCCGCAACCCACGATAAACATTTTTGAAAATGACTAAGTACCCAAAAGTGGATAGACAGACAGAAAAAAATGTTTCAAAAAGACTCATGACAATATCTCTGCTTCCGCGGTGGATGCTAAAATGGCTAAGTGTTAGAGTATTGAGAATGAAATAAAATCTTGAAAACGACTAGGTGATGTGAATTGGGTGGATGGAGCTTTAAATATAATATGAACAAACAATCTACCTATGATAAATAAAAAGATTCTAAGTATAGTGTATTTTAAGGATGGTAGAAGATTGATGTGCATTTTGATCATAATGGAGAATTTGACTTACGATACAAAGAGCATCAACCCACTAAAAAATTGAAGAAGATTCTAAGTATGATAAGTATAGTGCATTTTAATGAGGTCAGAATAGGAAGGTGCACTTTGAGGCAACAAAAATTAAAATATAACTCATGAACCCGCCACAAAGTGATTTTTTTTCTAAATATAGGAACGGATATACGAGAGAGAGAGAGAGAGAAAGAGAGAGAGAGAGACTTTATAACTTAGCATATTTCAGGATCAATGGTCTCTTAGTATAGAAGAAGAGCCCAAGGGGAAACATGAAGAAGAAGTTATAGAAGAACATGAAAAAAAGAACTATGAAGAAAAAGATAAGAAGATAAATTACTCAAACGAACCACATGTTGAAATGTTGAAGTTCAAAGAAGAATTTATAGTCAATGTTGTTGTATATCACCACCCACACCACATAGAGAAACAAAAGTCATCAAGGCCAAGGCATGAGAGTCAACAAACTTATTATGGATCAACATGGAACAAGAGAGGAAATTTGTATTAAGGCACAAGGATGACTAAAATCAATGCATGGAGATATTATAGTAGCATGACAAAGACATGGATCCCAAGAAGAAGCCAGAATCAAGATCAAGGAAAGGCCATAGTTGGATCTCATGTCGACATTTCACTGGGATGGGTGCATTCTTGTGCATGTTACCAATGGACTACATTGCATAGTAGGTCATATTATATGGTTTCTTCCCATGTTTCGAGGACAAAACATGCCAAGGGGGATGGAATGTAATGTACTTAAGTGGGATAATATGGGGTTTCTAAGGTAGGTACCCAAAGGGGATAATGAATGTAATGTGGCCATAATAATGGAATAGGCCCACTATGTAACTAAAAGGAAAGAATATAATTGTGTTGACAAGTGTTCTACACCCTAGTATAAGGGATATGTTGTCACGTTACTTAATGCAACGTTGTATTAAAAAAATATTTAAAAATACAATTGAGCTCAATTTCACTTTGAACAATCACATGTAAGTCGGCTCCATTACACACAGACACACACATCAAACAATATCAATTATCCAACCAAAATATGCATGCACTTTGTGTGGAGGGTGAAGTTGTTTGAGAAGCAGCCAAGGAGGGCACAAGGAATGAAGGCGTTGCTTATAGTTTACAAGTAATTTATGTTTTTACAGTATCACATCCACACAACAGTTTTTGTGTTAATCTATGTCATTGGGTATGGTGATCTTTGTTCTGGCCAATTTCAAATATAATTTCCATTCTAATAATATATAGATAATTTTTATGTTGGTATAGTAATCTCCATTATGATATTCATACACACTATTTTAATAATGTCATTGGATTAATCTATGTCACGGGGATAAAATTTTAGACCAATTTCTAATAGAATTTGTGTTTTGATAATCTTTGTTAAGAATGATTTATGTGTTGGTATGATAATATTCACTCTTATATCCATACACAATGTCAGAGAGATATATCTAGCAAATACCCCATGTTAAATATCTTCATATAATGTGCACATATGCATTAGATATATTACAACTCAAAGAATAATTAATACTTCTTCGAAGTTATACTAGCACTTCGAATTTTAAGTGTTCAAACCAATTTCAAATATAATTTCTTGATGAAATACAAAGGTGCACTTTTTAAGTTTCAATTCACATACACAAAAAATATATAATTAAGAGGACGTTAACGATGAAAATCTAATTTCTTAGAATAAGAGAAGCCTTAGTGAGAAAAAAAATAATTTCATAGAATAATGATAAAAAATTGAAAAATATTTTAAGAAGTTTTTTTCATATAATCACATTAACTAGATGCATTGATTTCAATGTATGTTATACATTATTTCTGTCACCCCTAATGACCATTAATGATGTACACCTATCCTTTGTCTTTAGAAGGATCAATGGTCTGAATCCCCGAAGAAGAATGAAGACACATTTTCCCAGATGAATGAAAATTATATTTTCCTTTATAAAAAAACCTTAGAAAAAGGGATTGTCGCACCTTACTCAGTGTTAAGGGTGTGGAAATTTAGAATATTCGCAGGTTGCACCACAGTGACCTGTGACGTTGTTGTAGTTTGCTTAGTTTTAAGGGTGCGACGATCTTGTTTACGAAGAAAAAGAGCATCTTCTCGACTTTTCTACAATGGAAGATTTGAGGGTGAGATGGACTCTGATCGGTTTGGATCTGAGTCACATCCATGTTCTAGTGGGATCATCCTATCCTCCTCACCCTATCCTTTTCATCTTATAAAAGGCAAGGAGTTCTCATTGGGAAAGCTAGTTAGCTTTGGAATGGTTAGAGTTTTTGGAATGACTAGTTCTTGAGTTTTGTAGCTTGGAGTTTTTGGAGCTTGTATGTTGGTTATGAGATTTTCTTTGTCAATATAGATTGTGAGTGACTTTCAAATCTACAGTCTCAGAATCCGTGGAGCAGAAGTGTGTCGGAAGAAGGGAATTGTTGGAAGGAACCTGACAACATCAAGGCATCTGGTTCTATCTTTCTTCCACGTTCTTCAATACAGATATACTTTTTCTTTCCTATATGAACATTATTTGTCCATATTGTATGATTCCTTGATCACGTACATAGTTTCATATCGAATAGACTATGTTATTATTATCTTCATTGGCTTGTGTTTCTTTTCAAATACTTCTCCATAAGCCTTACGACAGAGTTGAGATCACATTGGTGAGGTCAGGTCTACAACATTTAAAAGGTATGTTTTGGATCCTTTTCTTATTTGGTAACTGAAATTTAAGGAAAGTTTAGTATATTGTCTTGTTTTGTTCTAGTTTCGAGGTGAAACTAGGGAGATCCGTTTGTGTCCGCACTTACAGATTTGTCAAACAACAAAATTGGCGACCATATTGGGGAACTGATTGTTTTCCTAGTAGCATTTTTCCTTGATTTCTTTCTTTGATTGCTTGGGTTATGTTTTCTAAGTCACTAGGAGATCCAGATTTACTCTTCGACTGTTTATTCACAGAAAAACCTTCATGCTTTTTAATTTTTCCATTTTTAGGTGTTTGTCGCACCCTTCTTTGAGAAACGGTGCGACATCGTTGCACTGTACTTTTCTCTGGCATGCGATGATCCAGCATCATCGCACTCTGTTAGTCTAGTAGCATGCAATGATTGTGTGAAAAATTATTTTTTGATTGTTTTTTCTTGCCCAAATCTTAGATATGGTTTTGGGATGATTTTTGGGGTTTGATTATAGTCTGATTACAATCTGCTTGACATTATTTGAATATTCTTTAGCCATATTTTCTTTGTTTTAGCTTGTTTTCTTTTGAAAGATTTGATCTCTTGCTTTGAGTGTCTTTCAGTTACAAAGCATTGTTTTTCTTTAGAATTGTTTAGTGAAAGAACATTTTTTTTTTCCTGAATAGTTCGTGTTAAAAGAGAAAATTTGTTTGGGTTGCTTTGTTTTATAGAGATTTGCTATTGCTTTTAGCTATCTTTGAAACAAAAAAAATTAATTTCTTGTTTTGCATTAGATTGGGGGCATCCTTGCATTTGAAGTAGCGAAATCTCATGGCTTGGGCCAAGAATCGTGCATTGGTGTACAGTCTCTTTGGCTCATTTCTTGAAAATATTGATATTGATGAGTTTAAAATTTTGGGACATTGTACATTTGGGAATGATAAACGTTTTATCCTTCTCGTAATATAGCTTTCATCAAAGTGAAATATTTGCATTCACATTTATTTGCATTGTTTAGAGTCGGTCAAAACATCATTTAGTCCACGCCATTTTCCTCTTGAGTAAACAACAACCTTAAAATAAAGCGCTTATAAAAATTGATTAGACATTTTTATATTTTCTGGTA
>ML789229.1:356107-370696 GCA_009831015.1 Picea engelmannii | reverse complement strand
ATTCCTTTGAGTTATTGTCCAACTAGTTTGTAGTGTGTAAAGAGGCTAATTAGGGCATTTTTAGGTCTTTGACCAGCCACCCAGTCGAATCCATTCCAGATTTGAGTGTCAAATCAACTTGGAAGATGAACCAGAAGTGGGTGGGAGGCTGACCACTCTCATAAATGCACTGTTTCTCAGGTGCGTGGCTTTTTGTGACAACAGTCGTGCATCGTGCGCATGTGCACGATTTCCGCGTTTCTATTTTGTGCATGTGCGCACGCACCCAGTGTCTTCATAGTGCCCTTTAATTTTTTCACTAGTTGTATAGTTTTGACCCTTTGTGAATTCTTTTGTGTTAATTCAGGTCCATGGATGACCTCATAAATGTTTGACGATGCTGAATTCTTGTAACCATTTGCGGATGAAATTTCAGTGATAACAATGATATACTAGTTTATAGTGCCACCTAGGAGGAGCACATCTCACATCTCAAGCAGGTGTTAAAGACTCTGAAGAAGCACCAAATGTTGGCTAACCTTAAGAAATGTTAGTTTATTCAATAATATTTGGTATATTTGGGGTATGTGATGTGTGGAGGGGAGCTCAATAAAGATCCCAGAAATATGGAGGCTATCATGAAATGGTTAGTTCATACAAATGTCACTGAATTCATTTATCCTAGGGTTTTTCTTCTCCAAGAAAGTCATCTTAGAATATTTGCTATAACATTGTTTCTAGGATGATTTAGACAAAGAAAGTTAGAGTTTATCTAAAATACATTGCAAGGTATATATGGTAGAAATTTCAGCTTATGGGTCTTTAAACTTTAAGAGATACACCTTGTGGAAGATAGGGTTTTTGATTACTATCTTCAAACATGTGTTCCGGGTAAAATCATCATATATTTTTCAGAGAGGAGATAAATTCAATGAGACCAGTTGAATTTGAAAGAAGACAATCCTTAGTATTTCTAGCACAATTTTTATATTCATATATCAAATATTGAACACCTGGCATTCTGTATAAGTTCATTGTCCCAGAAAGGAAAAAAATCAACAAAGTTTGGGAAAGTTACCCTAACTCTCACTTGTAACATCCAATTTTTGTTAGGCTTATGGCATTGTAGAGAAGACATTTCTGAGTACTAAAGGAAAACATTTCATACTCAAAAGGGGAATTTTTTTATAAAAACATCAGAAGGAATGTCGGCCACGAGGACAGACTCCAAATTAAGGGATTGAAAGGTATGCAACTTACAATTGGCATAACATTTGATTGCAATATCCATTTTTGGTGATTCAAAATTTGTGATAAAGAGGAAAAAGAGGAGAATTATCATTCTATCACATGGATCCAAAGGATTCTCCAAACAATACTGGTACTCCTCATAAAAAAAAAGCATGAATTTCGAAGAAAATGAAGACTTTGAAAATAGGCTAGCCAAATTAAACAACCAAGTTGATTAAATGAGTAGTAGTATGTTAAAAATGTGTATTTAACAAATTATCAGGGACATATGGATATTAATATGAATGAAACTATGCAAATGAATATGGATGAAATGGAAAACAAGATGGATAAGAAGGTGAATGAGATGAAAATAAATATTGATGAAATAGAAAATAATATGGATAAGAAGATAGATGAAATGGAAATAATATGGATAAGAAGATGGATGAAAATAAGAATGAAATTTAAGAAGAAATACAAAAATGCATGAAGGAATTTCAAAATTCCATGTCTTCCATGATATTTTATGCTCTAGATGAGAGACTCTCTAAAGTAAATATCAAAACGCAAGGAGCTAAGGAAAATAAAGGTAATATTCTAGTTGAACAACTTGCAGATAATACACCATTTTATAGTGTATTTAACTCTAACAATGGAGTTAATTATGATGGGGGTCCTAAATTCAACTTTCCCAATATTGAATTAAAGAAGCTTGATGGAACAAAGGTCTTTACCTGGGTGAATCAAATAGAGGAATATTTTGAATTACATAATATTATGGATGATAAGAAAATGATTCACATAGAAACCTTGAACTTTGAGATAAAACCATTTCAATGGTATCAATAGGTATTTAAAAGGAAGGCCTCTATTTATCATTATACTTGGGGTTTATTTACAAGAGACTTAGAATCACAATATGGGAAAGTGTGGTAATATGACTACTTCAATCAATTGACAAGAATCAAGAATTTAAGTGATATTGAAGATTATAATTCATAATTTTAGGTATTGTCCACAAGGGTGGATGACATAAGTCATGAATTGTTTTTGGAATAATACATGGGTGGATTAAATCAATACATCAAACATGCACTTTTCTTAAGACATCCTATAAATATTATGGAAGTTATGCAATGTGATCGTTATGTTCAAGCCAAAAATAAGGCTACACACAAGTCTATCATTGGAGCATACACAACAAGAAGAGATTGTTTTGGGGTTCATAAGACAAGCATACCTCAAACAAAGAGGTTGAAACTTCAACAAATGGATGAAATAAGAGAAACATGAATATTTTTCAATTGTGAGAACAAGTACAATAAGGGGAATAAATGTAGTGAGAATAAATTATTCTACATAGACTGTGAATATGAAGAATATCGGGAATTGGAACCACCAAAAGATACATATCTAGAAGAGACTACTCCAACAATATCTTGTCATGCATTGGCCGACATAAGTACTCCACAAACCCTCAAGATACAAGGATACATCAAAAAGAAAAAGGTAACAGTATTGATTGTTTCTGGTAGTACCCATAATTTCATCAATTACAAATTAACAAAAGATCTCAATTTCTTTGTATATCCTTCACTAGAGTTTCAAGTAATAATTTCAGATGGATGTACCATAAATTATTTAGGTAAATGGCATAGCATTAAGCTCAACATGGGGGAGTATTTTTTCGATAGCCCCATTATTTCCATCCAAATGGGAGGCGATGATGTTGTATTAGGTGTCCAATGGTTACAATCATTGGGAAAAATAGCCCTTAATTTTCAAGAATGTTTTATGATATTTTCCTAAGATGGAAAGGAAATTGAGCTTAGAGATATCCAAGGGAAACCCTCTAAAGTGATAAGCTCTAATATCATGAAACAATTACTCAAAAACGGAAGCCAAGGTTTAGTTGCACAATTGTGCTCACTTGATGTTCAAACATCTATATCCTCTACTCTATTAGACCTCCAAATAGTTATCAATAATAATTCCAATGTATTTGATGAAATTCCTAAGGGTCTTCCACCTTCTTGAGTTCATGACCATGCTATCCATTTGCAGCTAGGAAGTGTACCATCTAATATTAGGCCTTACAGGTATCCAAATGCAGAAAAGAGTGAGATTGAATGCATGATATCATAAATGTTAGAGGTTGACATCATTCAACCTAGCCAAATTTATTTCTCTTCACTAGTGGTGATGGTTACAAAAAAGGATGGTTCATGTCACATGTGCCCATATTATATACAATTCAACAAAATGATGATCATGGATAAGTTTCCTATTCCTATCTTTGATGGATTATTAGATGAATTAAATGGAGAAAAATTATTTAGTAAGTTGGATCTTCATTTAGGATATCATCAAATCAAAATGATCCAGGAAGACATTCCAAAAATAAATTTTAAAATACATGATGGTGTTGGGCACAAGACAATTTTGAGGAAAATCCCATTTTTGGAAAGTAAAGCTTAAATTTGGAAAAAGATAGTTGGAAGGAAAAGTAGAACGTGCAAGGGAAAGCCGCATGCAAAGGAGAAAAGCATGCAAGGAACACATGCATGAAAACCTAACCACATTAGGGTTAGGGTTTTTGTAAGAGATCGTAATGGCCGATCCACTGGAAATTAATATAAATAAGTACCGAGGAGGTCTAGGTTGCAGGTTTTTGTTCCTGAGTTTTGTTCTGTTCGGATAAGGAAACTACTGTAAGATATGAGATACTTTTGTAAGTTGTTGAGTTGTAGGAGAGTCAAGTAGCTAGATCTTGAGGGTTAGATCACAGGCTGAGGATCCTGGTACAATCTAGTCAACCTCATAGAGGATTATGGAACCTGTTTTGAGATTGTATGATCAGAACTGTAGTGTGTGTGATGCCATCTATTACATAAATCTAAATAAAAGAACATAAGAAGCCATATCTTTGTGGACGTAGCCTAGGAGGGGGTGAACCATGGTAACACCTTTGTTATCCATTGTGATTGATTGCATGTTTACGTTTGGTAAGTAGTTAGACTATGAATGGATGATTGCATATTTCTATGAGATATTTTATATGTTAGACCTGTTAGAATGCATGAATATATTTAACAGAGGAATGAATATTAAGAATAGTAGAAAGAAAAACTATATCTAGGCCTAAGAAGATGAAATGCAATCCCATATCCCCACTCTTTCCTATACTGCAAGCATATGAGCATTGCAGTCACCCATAAGACTATCTTGGGTGAGACTACGTAGTACATTCTCTATGTTGTGTTGCCTTCTGGTTTACCAGGAGGGTCGATAGTTTTAGAAGGTTTTGTTGGAAACCTGTTTAGATATGAACCTGGGTCAACCAAGAAGTATATAGAAAGAGTGATAACCAACAAATGGTTCTGTTGCTAGATGGAACTGCATGGGATTGAGTGAGTGGGATTTGTGACAAAATCGCACAAAGAATGAAGGTATAAAAAGGAATGTTCAGACTATGGATTCCAACTAAGGTGGATATTGAAAGTTGGTTGAAAAAAAAGGAGCTTGATTTTGCGCATAAGTATAATAGAAACCCTAAGTTAACACCATGCAAATATCTAGACAAGTACGTGTTTAGCGACTTGCATGAGGTCTTTTTTTGTGATTTCCTGCATGTGTTGTAGGAGTGGCTATTAAGGTTGAAATAAAACCACCCTATGAATCAAATTAGATAGCTCAAGTTGAATCCTGTGGAGATCGTGCAGTTACAAAAAGTTAACAACAAATTCATGCGCGAAGTAGATTTATGGCTAGACAGTATTCTTGCAGGGTTTATCACAGAATTTGCAGTAGATACTGCGAAGTCTTACAACACAACAAAGAAAGAGTTTATAAAGGGACCTAGAGGTAGTTATATCATATCGATCTATACTTAAATCAATATCTTACTGTATAACAAAGGTGTAATGACTATGGCATCAAACAACTAAACTTCCCTCCGTACATGGGGGAAGGGGGGAAGCACTGACAGAAGCTGGAAGGATGGAGGGAGAGATGGATAAGGGAAATAAGGAGGACATGGACCCAATCATGATGGAGGAATATTGGATAAAGGAGATAATGGAAACAACTGGAAAGACGTGCACTGGAGTACCCTACCAATATAAGATGAATAATAAGAAGAGAGCCATAACAGATAGAGAGGGCTTGAAAAGTGATGAAGATGAGCTAGAGGATCTCTGGGTTGTGGAGAAGATTGAGGAAATCCCATGCGCGACATATGAAAGGAATACAAGAGGTAAAAGGCCAAGAACAAAAGGAAAAACTCCTATCCATGTCAATGTTAGTGTGGAACCTGTAACCTCATGTGTGACCAATACACTAGGACGAACACCACCATTTAGACAACCAAATTTTAGTGGAATAAAGACACCATTAAGTACATCCAGTCAAGGAGTATAAACTGGAGGATCTAGTTTAGGAATTAGTAATAAATTATCTACACCATGCGAAGGTAGTAGTTCATCACAGTTCAATATGGCAGGACATGATCCCACCATTAGGTTACCAGAATTTCGGGGAGAGGCATCTGAGGACCCAATTTTTTTTTTTGTTCATCTATGAGAAGATATGGGAAGAAAAGAAGATCAAAGATGAGGACACAAAACTTGCACAGTTAGCTATCACACTAAGAGACCGCGCACTAGATTGGTACATGAGTCTATATGTAAACAGTTCACTGGGAACAACAAGGACAATTGCAGATGTCAAGAAGTTGATAAATGAATTTCAGAAGACCAGTACATGAATGAGATGATTGAAATAAAAAATAAACTAGGCGAGTCTATTTGGGAGATTGATTAGAGGTTCAAATGGTTGAAGGGTAAGTTGAAATATGTCATGACTGACATGCAACATGGACATCACTTTGTGAATTCACTGCTACCACATTTGAAATACCCTTTGAGGAAGAAAAAGTTTCAAACTTAGGCAGAGGCTCTACATGAAACCTTACAACTAGAAGAGAACTAGTATCAAAATACTGATCCAACAATAGAAGAGATAAAGGAGGATATGAAGAACCTTACATTTCAGCTGAACTAGAATAAGGACAGAGAGAAAAAAAAAGTGGTTTGGTGTACTATATGCAGGACCAAAGGACACCACAAGAATGAGTGCCCAACTTTTGTGCAATAAATGGAAATAGGGCTACCAAACCCGTTTCCAATAGGAGGACCATGGTGCGAGATATGTAAAACACATGGGCATGATCCATATCATTGTCCAATGATGCAAAAGTACCATACTGTACCCAAAAATTCATACTACAATTTTTGCAAATCAGTGGGCCATGATGATAAATATTGTAGGACAATGGACTTTATGAGGGAGAGAACTTCATATATGTATAGGGTGCAGGAAAAAATGATGATAGGGAAAGTTGCACCACAGTTCAAGGAGGTACCACCTCCATATAATAATGTGCAACAATATTACAACACTGCACAACCTCTGTATAACAACACACAACCACAATATAACCCCATGCAATATAATTAGGTACCTCAACACATCACACCATGAGGATATTGAGGTGGATAAAGAGGTGGAGGATGAGGTAGAGGAGGATGTGGAAAAGGCATAGGTCCAGTGGTGTGCCACAACTACCAAAATCCAAGAAATTATGCAAGGGCATGTCCACTTCCAGCGGCTACATATATGTCCTGTCATGCAGCAGACCATGATACAAAGGAATGCCCAACACTTTTGGGGAAGATTCAAGAAAAAAGGAACCAGAACAATCAAAATGTGTTAGCACTGAGAGTCACCCTCAGATTGCGAAAGGATAAGCCCAACACCCATCAAAGTATTTGGTGGATGTTTGATTTATGAGTGGAGGTTAAATGGAAAAAACTCAGTACAAAAGTGATTCTAACATAGAGACTGGGTAGGCAATGCATAGGGAAGTGAGGGCCTCATTAACTTCAGTCAATGATTTGAGTTTAAGGGCAAGAAGAAGGAAGAATTGGTGAGAAAGTGGAAAAGTCTTCCATGGGAATCAGGCTTTCAAGCATCTTGGGGAAGAAAAACTTAGGCTCAAGAGTGCTCTTGAACTCAAGCTTCAAACACTGAAATATGTCAAAGAAACATAATCACAACAATATAGTAATCGAACCTACATCACAATGAAACTACGAAAAATCGACTAGATCCTCCATACCCGAGTCCTTCAGTGTGAGGAGAAATAAGATAACAAGGGAGCCGACTAAAAATGGTTATGATACCACTGTAATCAAACCTACATTACAATAACATCAAAACCCTCGACTGGATCCTCCATGCCTGAGTGTTTTAGCATAGTTTTTATGGAGAGATGAAAACAGGTTGACTTCTATTAATGCGAAAGTATCAAATTTGATACATAACCAGAGAGCAACTCTGGTATCAAAATATTACAAAATAGGGATATTTGCTCAACCAATTGAGGAACTTAAGTAAACCTTGAACTGATCTATTTATATTGAGATAAGTCCACAACTACTAGTGGTGTGACCCAACTCTTACATTCAAAGCCTTTCATCTGCGATCTCTTCTGTTAGACTGAATGTGCATGCCTCTGCAGATGTGAGCTCAGACTGACATAGGTCTGTAGGAAAATATTTCTACAGGGGTACCATGGGTTGACAGTTCAGTCTCCATGGTCGAACCTTCCATGCCTTCCATTTATGGAGTGAGCCAAGGTTTCAACCACCAATCCTTCCTTCCATTAACTACCTTTTCGCGTGAACACCATGGGAATTAATGCTCATTGGGTGACCACATGATTCTCTTGGATAGGATGTTATATAAAAATGTGATTTTGAATCCTCTCAAATGTGGTTTGGATTCACACCGCTTTTGAGCCCACAATTCACCACCTTTCGCCATGTATTACTTTTTCCTTACCATGGTTTCAATTGCGGGACCGCTCAAGAAAATTATCTCCCAAGCATGTTGCCTCCCCACAATGGACTGTGGAAGTTGATCTAGTCATGATCTGATATCTGGGTGCACCTTCTATATTTAGTGCCACTTCCAAGCTTAATCGCCCACCAAATTTGAGGTCCATTAAAACTGTGCCTTGGAGGGGGGTGCTGCCTTTGGTGTTGAAAAAAAACACTTCCCAAAGAGTGACCTGTCATCGCTATGCTGACATGTCACGGATGAAGAGTTGACTTGTGTGACATCTAAAACAGGTTGAAGGCATGTCTAAAAATGCTTGAAATGAGTGCCATGTGTCAGTGCTAGACAGATTCCATGTGTCATGACTGATAAGGGTGAAACATGTTTGCGCTGACAGCTGCCACGTACTTGGCGCTCTCCTTATCCTTTGGATCCTTCCAAAATGTGACCTAGGGCTATGGCCTTATGCCAACATGTGATTTTGGGCATGACCAAGAGTGGTTTGAAACCAAACTTCTTTCCCCCCCACAATTCACCATGAGCCGCCACCTGTCCCCTTCTCAAAACCATGGTTCCGATTGTGGCCTACCCTCCAAATTTTAAAGATCGAGAACCTTTCAACCTAAGAATGGAGTGTGACCACTGATATTGCAATCTCGGATGATTCCCTTTGATCAATGGTTCAGATCTTGTGCTTTTATATCGATGGATCAGATCTACTCCTTCTCAAATAGACGACCGCAATTTGATTTGCGATTCAGGCTTCGAAGTTTTAAATTTTGAAACCTCATTTTCCCAAATGATTCTATCCAAAGACATAGATCTGATGATGTGTGGCTTCCATAGATCAATGACCAAGATCCTTTCAGGTCTTTGGACTTTGAAGAAATCAAATCTCAAACCTGGGCTTCCTCCATGTGCTTTTACCCGGAGCTAGGGATCTGATGACGTGTGGCTCTTGCAGATTAGCGGCTAAGATTTACTTCATACTTCAGGTTTCAGAAGTTTCAAAAGTGAAACATGAAAAATACCATGGAGGAAAATCTCTGAAATGAATGGTCTATGGCCATGTGGCCTCCACATATCGATGGTACAGATTCACTTCATGCCTTCGACACTTTGGAGATTTCGACGTTTCGGCACGTCGACACTTCGAAATTTCAGGGGCTTTGGCATGTTGGTGATTCAGAGACTTCGATACTTTTCACCTTAACACTCTAAGGGCTTCGACATTTCGATGCTTCAAGCTTTGGACCTTTGGGAATTTTATACACTTCTCACTTCAAATTTCCTGAAGCTCATTTTTTTGAAGCTTCGGATCGAATGCCACCTGTCCTCCTCGATATCTATGGTTCATTCTCACTTCGGGACTTCAGAATTTTTGGATGAATGATTCTTACATTCTTTCAGAGTCCTAATTTCCATAATAATTTCCCACCGTCAATCTCTCCCAATGAGATCCGATGGTCGAGATTTAACCTTTGCTTGATCTTTGACTTCAACCCTTTTCTGTGGCGCTATACTTCGTGCAAATTTGAGATTCTAGATGCCCACGAGTCGCTAATCTAAAATTCACATGGAATTCCTACCATTGAAAACTGAACTTTGCCTGTTTGCTTGATTCGATTCCATAAGGGATTTCTTTGAGTGTTGTGCTTTGTGCTCATGGTTGCGGCCTGTGTAAACAAAGACTTGGACAACTTGTTGTGGACTAGAAAAAACAAAGAGAATAGATATTGAAAGAAAGGAGGCGAGTGTTCATCCTTAGGGAAAAATAGAAATGTTTCGAGCCAAAACTTCTTTCAGGTAAGACATCAAGGGAAAACAGGGTGCTCATACAAAAAGGGGCAAACAAAAACAACTTCAACATTCGAAAGGGAAAAACATCAAGATCTGGCCTGTGAAAAGGAGAGAAGAAGGGAAAGGATACAAACTTACGTATTCACAACAAACCCATATGACTCTTGACAACCCTATATGATAACATTTGGCTCCATAGGGGATGGCAGGCTCCCTGCGAGTTGCCAAAAGCATGCAACTCTAGTGGCTTAGTTATTGGGTTATGGAGTCTCTTATTAAAAATGAAACTAAAAATTAAAAAAAAAATGGGAGTGGTATTTACAATGGTGGAACGCCGGTCATGGCCTAAACAAAAAAATTCTTCAGAAATTGCCCATTTACAGGGCCACCCAAAACCTCAGAATCCTCCAAGTTCTGCAATTTATAAGTTCTATTTGGGAATACCTCAGAAATCTTGAAGGGACAAATCCATAAGGCTTTGAATTTACCATGTTTTTCTTTTTCCTACTTGGGTGCATCCAATTTGAGCACCAAATCCCCTAGTTGGAAATCCTCCTTGCTTTTATTTTTGTCAATGGCTCTCTTTATCTTTTGTTGATGATCCTGTGCTTTATCAAGCAGTTGCTCCCTGGTCTACTGCACTTCTACTACCTACAATATCCTCTTGATCATATCATCAGGTTCCCCTTGATAGTCATGGAAGAATTTTTCCACAGGAAAAGCAAGCTGAGCATGAAAAATAGCCTCCACCCCATACACTAGAAAAGGAGAAATACCCAGTGACCTTTTGGTTGTAACCCTGTCAACCCATAATGAAAACTTCCCCTTTGAATCCTAGGCTTTCTTGTTTTCTTCTAATAGTTTCTTGATGATATTTATACGACTCTTTCTAGAAGACTCCACTAAACCATTTACCTGAGGGTAGTAGGGAGTAGAATGGACTAGTGTGAACACATACTGCTCACAGAAATTAATTAATGGTTCATCTCTGAAAGAGGCAACATTGTCTGTAACGATCTTTCTTGGATAGCCAAATATGGACATGATGTCTTCGAGGAAATTTATGATTACCTTGTGAGAATCACTTCTTTTAGGGATGGCTTCTATCCATTTGGTAAAATAATCAGTCACAGTCAAAATCCACCTGTGCTAGCCACTTGAGGCTGGGTGGATCTCTCCAATGAAGTCAATACCTCACTGCTGAAAAGGTCCATACACCATTATAGGTTTCAAAGGAAATGATTTGAGCTACCGTTTTCCGAAAAACTTTTGACACTTGGTGCAATCTCTAATCTTTTCACAAACATCAGTAAACAGGCTGGGCCATAAATACCTAGCTCTGAGGATCTTGTAAGTTGTGGTCCTCTAAAAATGATGTCCCCCACATGAACTTTCACGAAAATCAGTCATAGCTCTTTGGGATTCTTGTGAGTATAGACACCTCAACAGGACTCCCAAAGGATCCTTCCAGTACAAAACCTGATCAATGATACAATATTTGATTTCTTTGAGTTTCAAATATCTCACCTTGTTTTTGTCCAAACCATCAGGAGGCTTCAACTTTTGCCGGAAGTGTATGATGTCTTTATACTAGGTGCATCCTGCTAAGTTGGGGCTGACATGATGGCCTTCACCAACAATCTCATTTTGATGTTTTTTTGAGTCTATCTTCATGAAATTTACCCCTAATGCCTTGCAATTCGATTCAGCCAGTAACCTGGTTAAACTTTGGCCTTTCACCAATTTGGTGAGTTTTATTTCTAGGTCAAACTCCATAATTTTGGCGATCCACTTGCTTCTTTTCCCATCAATATCAGGTTGGATTAGAATCTCCTTTACTGAGGCCAATGAGACATATGCAATAATTTTTGAATGAAAAATATAGATCCTGAAATCCTTGAGGGATTTCACCAAAGCATAAGCTTTCTTCTCCATAATATCATATCTCATTTCTGCATCTTTCACTGCTTTGATGAAAAAGGAAATAGGTTGCTCCAGCCCCTCTGTGTTTCTTTGTAACAAAACAACAACCATTGTATCATATGAAGTGAAATAAAATACCAGAAATTCCTTAGAACAGTCAGGGTTGATGAGCATGAGTGCTTCAGTCAAAGCCCTCTTGATTTGGTCGAAAGAATTTCTGGACTCAGCAGTCCATTTCACTTCGTTCCCCTTTCTGAGCATGGTTGTACTGTATTTAACTGACTCAACAAAATTAGAAATGAACCTCCTCAGAAAGTTTATTTTACCCAAGAAAGACTGAACCTCTTTCTTGGATCTAGGAAAATATGAGGACTGGATGGTGTATACTCGGCTTGGATAAATCTTCACCCCTTCAACTGACACAATATACCCCAACAATTTTCCCTTTTGCATGGAAAATAAAGACTTCTTAGGATTGAGAGAAAGACCAAACCTTCTACATTTCAGGAAAACCTTCTTCAGATGATGACAATGCTCTTTATCAGACCTGGAGAATACTTTAATGTCATCTAGATAGACGACTACAAATTTGTCCTTTTCCGCAATGAAGGTGATTTCCATGGATCGCTGGAAGGTCTCTCTTGCATTCATCAATCCAAAGAGAATTTTAGCATACATGAACGTACCCTAAGGAGTAGTGAAATTCGTCTTCTCTCTATCTTTAGGCAAGACAAAGATTTGGTTGTAACCAAAGAGGCCATCAACCATACACATCTTGGACGAACCAGTCACTGTCTTCAAAATGTGCTACATTTTCGGCAAGGGGTAATTATCCTTTTTGGAGCTTCTGTTTAAATTTATGAAATCGACACACAACCAGATTTTCCCATTCTTCTTCCTCACAGGCACCAAATTATCCACCCACTCTAAATATCTGAAGGGGATAATAATCTGTGCATCTAGTAGCTTCTTCACTTCCTTTTCCATAATTGGCAGCATCATGGGGTTTATCTTCCTGAGATTCTTTTTGAAAGGGTTGGCATCTTATTTCAGAGGGATTTTTTGTTCAATGATGCTGGTGTCATATGTTCTCAAATCCTCGTATGTCCAAGAAAACATATCAGAAAACTCTTTCAAAAGTTTGATATACTCAACCCCTTTCTCCTTTGACAGACTGCTGGAGAATTTGACACATTTGGGATCCTCTTCTGTTCCTAGATTGCATTCAGTCACATCAACCTCTTCAATTGATCCTTCAACCTTTACAACAACATCATTTCTGTCAAACAATCTCTCCAAAGGGACAAGCCCCTTTGGAATATGGTTTCTAGGCAAATGAACAATATAATGGTTTGCAATTTTATCCATAAAACATTAGCATGAGGGCTTTCCTTAGAATCCTGATCCAGATAAATATGCATATTAGAAAATTCGTCCATAGTCTCAAGATTTTTTTTTTATCTCAATATCATCTTCAAAGACCTTCCAATGTTTTATATTGTCAGGAATAGAGGGCATGTATTTTATCTCCACCTCATACTTGAGTTTTGGGGGAAAAGGGACCTTGAAATTACTTGTTGAGACTGCTAAGGAATCTGCCATAGAGTTCTCCTCCCTTGGAAAAAATGATATATTAAAATCCAAGAAGAACTTGTGAATCATATCCCATACTTCATTTCTGTAGGCCCTTAACCTGGGATGCTTAGCCTAATATTGATTTCTGACTTGATGAACAATAAACTGAGCATCCCCAAACACTGCTAGCTCCTCAATTTTCATGTCTTTGGAAACTCTCAAAACCAAGACAAGATCCTCATATTCTGCCATGTTTTTTGTTGTTTCAAATTCCATCTTACAAGACAAAGATATGGTCTCTTGGGTGGGGGAAATAAAAAATACTCCAGCACCAACACCATCCCTAGAAGAGGCTCCATCAATTTTTTTTTCCAAACAGAGGCATGGAGGGGAGGATCTTCACAAAAGGTAATAGGTTGCTTTCTTATTTCGATAGGTGGTTGAGGAGTATCAGTGAGCTGTAATATGTTGGTTCCCAAATCAATATCAACTGAGAAAATGGGGTGGTTGATGGGATTTTCTTCATCAATGATAATGTAAGCAAGTTGTGCTTCTCGATAAAGACTTCTATCCTCCCCTCCAAACATGGGAATGGTGGCATATGATAGATCCATCTGCAAAGTTCCCCCCATTATTTTGATCCATGATCTAGATAAGAGCATCCCAAACTTAGGGGGGACATCAGCTACCACTATATCCATGACCACACTCTTCATTGGAAATTGGAACAAGGAGACATCCAGGTCCTTAACAACCCTGAGGCATTTGACCTTCCTAGAATTGAATGAATACATGTCATGGTAGGTTTTTGTAACCTCCAACCGAATCTCATCCATGGAAATTTTAGGCATAAGATTATGAGATGCTCCCGAATCCATTAAAAAGTTGTGCAACACTTTGTCATGAATATTTAGTGATGTATAAAAAGGAGGGGAGGAATCATCTTTATCCTCTACCTAAAGCCCTAGTATGACAACTGACTTTTCATCTTGAAGGTTGACTGAGTCTGTGGAATGAGATGAAGGTTTGAGCTGCAACATTTTGGAGAGGCACCTTTTGAAGTCCTCATGCTTGACCAGTTCTAAAAAAGGTACATGGATCCTAATATTTTGAATCTCATGCTCAAAACTAAATGAGGAGGGAGGCTTCAAAATCTCCTTCACTTCTGGGATAGGGATT
>ML789229.1:320133-337584 GCA_009831015.1 Picea engelmannii | reverse complement strand
AGAGTTTTTCAAGCACAATATGGCAATTAAAGAATCTTGGTCAGATTGATAATAGGACTCTTGTTAACATGTGGAAGAGCTTATTAAGCCATAAAATTAGTAGTTGAAGACTCCTAAGACTAAGATCAATATCAATGAGCGAGGAGTTCCAGATTCAAAGGTATCTGGCACTAAAGAAAGAGTCATATTTCAGGATTCGAAGAAGAATTTAAGGAGAATATCCAAGAATTCAGATGCACAGGCTGGCCTTACATCTCTTCCAAGGGATAAAGTTGTCATTCTTGGAGATGGAAATGCTAAGGCTATGTATGTGAAGCAGGAAGACGTTGGAACATTCGCAATCAAGGCATTGGACAATCTCAAAAAAATTAAACAAACCGAGGAGGAGGTTCCAAATCAATTTGGTGGAGATGGGGTCGTTCAATCCCACAATTTCAGGATCACCAGGTTTTAAGGAGCATATCTAGGAAGCCTTTAAGCATCTTGTCAAAAGATGGCAGAGGCATTTAAATGAGAAGAGAAACGATCAAAGGGATTTGTCTGAGTTGTTAAGAAGGAGCACGAGATATTTGGCAGTGAACAAAATATTAAGCTTATACATAGTTGTCGATCTATTACACTTGTCGTCAATTTTAATAAGCAGTCATAGGTGGCAGAGCAATTCTAGGCTCTAAAGGAAAAAAATTGGCAAATACAAATCAGTTCCAAATTTCAAGACATAAACTTAACAATCAAAGCATAAAATCAAACATCTTTCAAGCAGGAACTTATCCAAGTGGCAGATGACAGTTTCAAGCATTCCCAGTCTAAGAAGATTCGACTCCAACAAATCTCCAACAATATGAGCTTTAACGATTTTTATTTTTTGGTATTCTTTGTTTTGATTCTATTAGAATTTATTGGCCAATGAATAAATGAGTAGAGGGACTGTTTCATTGATAAAAAGGTAGTGTTGTTGTAATAGAGGGGGTTCGACCTGTGAGGTGTGTTTTCTTTTGTTGGACCATGGGCTTTTCTTTTCCAGGAGGATTTTCTGTAATCTTTAAATGATCAATCAAAAATAAGCAAGTTGTTGACAGGATTCTTGTGCGGAGGTGTTGGCGGTGTTTTCCTTTTCTCTGTTAAGTGTTTTTCCAGTTATCATACCACTTGTTTTCAAATTCTTATTGTCAAAAGATAGTAAGCATAATTTATTGGTGAAATACTTTGCATCTAATCTTTTGGTAATCTTTATGTTTCTCTTCTAAAATATTAGTTTAGGAATTCTTAAATGCTCCTTTGCTTGACTTTTTCTCCTCTACTTTTTTCTCATTTGACACAATTAAAACTTGATTCAATCCAAGATTTCCACTACCTTTCCTTGTGTAAGATTTTTGTCTAGATCTAAGAGTGAATCATATATTTAAGTGAAGACTCCATTTGCCCAATGACCCTCTTTGTGGTCCTGAACCAACGATTTAAAAAACAAAAACTCCAATCCCTCATAACTAGCCTAACATCCTATTCCAAACCAAGCTAAATCATACAGAGAGAGCCCTCTCTGAGTCTTGGAGGGATAGATCCAAGACTCCAAGTGGTTGAAATAGTTACCTCTGTCAATTTCTCCCTCAGCCTATGAAATCACAGAGTGATAACACGTCAGATGTAGTTGTTGAATTTGACGTGCCCACATACACACATGTAAAGAATATACCACATACCAAACAAATACTACATAAAGAGAAGGCCTAGCTATGGTCTATGCACTCCATAAGTTCATAGACTACTTACTGTGAAAACACTTTAATATGTTCATAGATCATTCAACCCTCAAGTACCTAGTCAACAAGCCAGTGTTGGGGGGAAGGATATGTAGATGGCTATTTATATTTCAAGAATTTGATTTTGAAGTGATAGTCAAACCAGGGAAACTAAATGCAGTACTTGATCATCTTTCAAGGGTCACTAATGGAGATGAACCTACCAACTTGGAAGATAACTTCCCTGCTACGTAGTTTTTTTTAGTACAAATAGTGGATGAATATTTTGTTGATATCATTGAATATTTGAGAACAAGGATTGCACCACAATAATTTAGCATTGCACAAAAGAAGAATTTGGTAGTCAGAGCTACAAAATATCAACTGATTGCAGGACACTTATATAAAATGGGGGCAGATAACATTTTGAGAAGGTGTGTACTAGAACATGAAAGGCCTAAACTTTTGGCAAAAGCTCATGAGGGAATAGTTATAGGATCATAGATAAGTTTCCTATTCCTATTATTGATGAATTATTATATGAATTAAATGGAGAAAAATGATTTACTAAGTTGGATCTTTGTTCAGGATATCATCAAATCAAAATGAGCCAGGAAGGCATTCCTAAAACAACTTTTAAAACACATGATGGTCACTATGAGTTTTTGGTTATTCCATTTGGACTTACTAATGCACCTTCAACATTTCAAATCTTGATGAGTTCTATTTTCAATCACTTCCTCATAAAATTTGTGTTAGTATTTTTTGATGACATAATAATCTACAACAAATCTTGGGAAGAGCATGTACAACATGTTGACAAAGTATTACAACTATTGGAAGAGAAACAACTTTATGTAAATCCTTCCAAGTGTGCCTTTAGGGTTCAAGAATTGGAATATTTGGGTCATATTGTATCTCATGAAGTGTAAAAGTGGACCTGGAAAACATTAAATCTATAAGGGAATGGCTGTTTCCCAAAACCTTTAAGAAACTTAGAGGATTCTTAGGGTTAACATGCTATTATCGCAAGTTTGTCAATAATTATGGTCAAATAAAAACAAATATAACAACATTATTAAAGAAGAAAGCATTTTCTTGGACCAAATAACTAAACAAAGATTTTGAAAAAAATTAGGAGGCTATTTGTTCTATCCTCATCCTGGCCACACTGAACTTTAAAAAAAAATTCATTGTGGAGTGTGATGCCTCATGCCATGGAATTGATGAATTTTTAATGCAAGAAGGGAGGCCCCTTGAATTTTAAATAAGTGAACTTAAATGAAAAAGCTTAGTCAAATCCATTTATGAAAAATAAATGTTGGCCATACTACATGCAGTTCAGAAATGGCACCCTTACCTAATAGGAAGCCACTTCAAAGTAAAAACATATCATTCTAGTTTAAAGTACTTCTTGGAGAAATGAATATCTTCTGAAGAGAAACAAAAATGCGTCACAAAAGTGCTAGGTTATGACTTTGAAATCATCTACAAAAAAGGAAATCATCATGTTGTTGTAGATTCCATTTCAAGCAAAGAAGAAGAAATACAAGGTTCACTATGTGCTATTTCTATTCCACAATCTAATTGGGTGGAGGAAGAAAGGATAGAATTGAAGAAAGATCAAGAGGTATGCAAGATAGTTCAACAACTAGATGAGGACCCCAACTCATTAAATAATTTTGTATGAAAAAATGATTTTTTATTGTATAATGATTGCCTATATTTATGTAAGAATTCCCAACTCAAATATAAGGTCCTTATGAAATTGCACACTTTTCCTATCGGAGGACATTTAAGATTCTTGAAAACATACCACATGATCAAGAAGGATTTTTTCTGGGAAGTTCTTAAAAGCGATATTCAAAAGTTTGTGTCTGAATGTTTAGTCTGCCAATACAATAATTGAGAAACAATCAATATGTTAGGTTTCCTACAAGCATTATCTATACCAAGTCAACGTTGGGAAGATGCTTCAATGGATTTTACTACAGGTTTACCCAAATCGGAAGGAAATAATTTCATCATGGTAGTAGTGTATCGACTAAAAAGGTATGCCCATTTTTTTCTCTCTTTCTCATCCTTTTAAATCAAGTACACTAGGCACAACATTCATGGAATCAGTTCAAAAGCTACATGGAGTCCCCAAGATTATTGTAAGTGACAGAGATCCAATTTTCACTAGAAAATTTTGGACTGAATTATTTACTTGTTTGGGTACTCATTTGGATCACAACTAATCTTACCAGCCTCAATTTGATGGAAAAACTGAGATTGTGAATAAATTCATAGAAGTATATATTCATTGTTTTGAATATGATAAACAAACACAATCGGTGAAGTGGCTTCCCTTGGCAGAATGGTGGTACAACACATCCTTCCATACTTCATAACAAATGCCCCAATTTATGGAACTTTATGGTTATCATCCTCCATCCATTATATCACCATTGAAAGTAAATACATTGTTTCAAGAAGTGGAGGACAACATATGGAACCAACAAGAGGTTCTCAAACTATTGAAGGAAAACTTGGTTATGGAACAAAATAGGATGGAACAAAAAGTAGATCAACATCGTAGTGAAAGGGAATTTGAAGTGGGTCATTGGGTATTTTTAAGGATACAACCATATAAACATATTTCCCTCAAGCAACAAAACAAGGACACAAAATTAGCACCCAAATATTATGGCCCCTATAAATTTTTGTAAAGGATTGGAAGTATGGATTGTAAAAAGGAGTTGCCTCCATATTCATGTGTACATCTAGTTTTCCACATTTCTTGCTTAAGGAAGGTAATCATAAACAACATCCTAGTCCAAAATGTTTTACCATAGATTAATTAAGAAGGGAAATTCATACTATAATTCGAAACAATCCTCGAAACACGTATTAAGAAACTGAAAAATCGAGCAATCACATAGTATCTCATCAAGTGGAAGAACCTACAAGTGGAGTAGGAAACATGGGAAGATGATTTATTCATGTAGAAACACTCGCAGTTAGTCAAGTGTTGAGGAAAAAACTTGTTTGAAGGGGAGGGGCATGTTAAGACCTAGACAAAGCCCCATTTTGTGTGTAAAACCCCTCATTAACCTCTATATATAATATTATTACATTTATAGTATTATAATTGTATGTCGGATAGAACCCTTCATCTTACCCTTTCATCATATTTGTACCCTTTTTTATCCTATAAATATACCAAGGAGACCTAGTGTTAGGAGCATCTTATCTCATCTCATATTGTATTTTGAATTTGATGTATTGTAAAATGAGGTTTCCCCCTCAAAGTGGACTACAATTACTGATTTTTTTATCATTTTTAAGGCATTGGATCATAACATTGGGGAAACAAAGTAATCACATAAGTTAATAGCTTCATTTTCAATGGTAACTTCACCACTCCATTCCATAATAACTAGTGGTAAGAGTTTCTAGTGGGGGAAGAATCAACATAAGGCCTTTGATGAGTTGAAAATAAATATCATTCAAGCACCAGTGCTCATGATACCAAATTTTCAGAAGTCCTTTGAAGTGGAGACATCTATAAGTGGGTATTCCATGGGAGCATTTTTTATGCAAGGAGGAAGGTCGATATGCTATCACATTGAAATATTTTATGGGGTAGTTCTCAACTACCCTACCTATGAGAATGAACTCTATGATCTAGTTCAACCTATCAAGAAGTGGAAGAACTATCTGATGGGAAAGGAGGCCATCATCCACACAAATCACCAACCACTACAATATTTGTAGGCCTAAAGTAAGCTACAACAAACCATACATTACAAGTGTATGGGTGTTTTACAACAATTTAATCCAACCATCAAGTATTAAAAGGGTAGCATAAACAATTTGGTAGACATGCTTTCAAGACTACCCACATCCAATATTACAGCTTTGGGAACTTTGATGCATATGGATCCTTTCATCCATGATGTATACAGAGAGGCATACACAAAATATGAGGACTTCAAGGAGTTGTTTCAATAGATATAGGGAAAATTCGTATAGAATAATGTGGCATTAAGGATGACTATCATTTCTAGAATGGTTTAATCTAAAAGCTTGAAAAGCTCTGTTTCCCTAAGGTGGACGATTGCAACTTATCAGAGAGGATCAATCTCCAAGGTTGCATAACATTTTGTTGTTGGGAAGACAATTTCCAACTTACAGAGGTATGTGTATTGGAGTAGAATGCAAGAAGATATATCATGATATATTATAGGATGTATACTTTGTTGTACCAACAATCCTAGTAACAGGAAGCAAGGTCTATACCATCCCTTATCTATACCCACTCTTCCTTGGGAAAGTGTTTTCATGGATTTTGTGGGAGGTTTACCAAAAACTAGGAAGGGACATGACTATCTATTTTTTGTAGTTGACAAGTTCAGAAAAATATGCATTCTCATGCCTTGTAAAAAGAAGATCAAAAGACAAGAAGAAATAAACAAGTTCTTTGAACAGGTCTGGGTGCACTTTGGTATACCTAGGAAAATCATCTCAGAGAGGGATACCATATTTATCAATGCATTTTGGACTACATTGTGGGAGAATATGGACACTAAGTTGAAGAGTTCTACAACATTCCATCCATAAATAGATTGGTAGACGAAAGTAGTCAACATGACTTCGGTGCAACTTTTGAGGGGTTACAATTAAAAGAATACAAAGACCTAGGATGAAAATATAATATATATACAACACTCTTATAACAAAGCAGTTCACACTTCTACTAGTAATTCACTTTTTGAAACTTGTTTTGGGTATTTTCCACCTTCACCATTAGATGTTCTATATTGACAACAAGGAGGAGTGAGGGAGGACCTCACATGATATGCATTAAAAGTAGAAAAGAATGTGGAGAATATTAGGTAGATCCATTTGAAAGTACAAGATACACTAAAGAAGTCACAGGAAAATTACAAGGCTAGACATGACCAACATAGAATACAGAGAAAATTTCAAGTGGGAGACAGAGTATGGTTACAACTAAATTAAGAAAGGATACAATGCCCTATTAAGAAGATCAAGGATTTGAGGTATGGTCCTTTTGACATATTGGAAAAGGTGGGATATAATTCCTACAGACTTAGTTTACCCTCATACATGCTCATTTACTTAGTAGTGAATATGTAGAATATCAAACTCTATGATCCTTCCACATTGGATCAAGAGGAGGAGTAGGTCCTACCTTCAATAGATAATTTAACACCAGATGATCAAACAAAGTTAGTGTTGGCGAATGGTTGTAAGACCCTAGGTTTAAGTTATCCAACCAACAAAACCCTTGAGACACTGGCACTTTCAGAACACCTTCATACAAGTGAAGTATCACCCGAGGAATCTATTAGGGTTGGAAGAACCAAGGTTCTATAGTAGTTAAGGGATGGCAGTGGATTGTCTTATTCATTCTTACTTATCTACTTTGTGCACATTATCTTGTGTCTGTTGTTCCTTGATTAATTGGTGAATTCATTTATATATCACCATTATACTGCAAATTGCAACACAAAATATTCACCGTAACATTCATAACTACCACGTGGTGATCATATAGTAAACAGATCTAGTCTAACATGCATAAAGAGAACATTCATGATCAATCACATAAAAATACAAGAAGAAACAATAATTAACATGGTTCACCCAATTTTGGGCTACATCCACAACGGATGGATTCTTTATCATTCTTTTTGTAATCATCTTTGGCTTGTGCATTGTGCTTATAATAGATGTATCATGATACTTCTCTCAATATTTCTTAGCTTCTCTATAGTGCATGCCTCTCTTTGTGAATTCTCCCTTAACAATGAAACATATACTTTCTCTCTCATTCTCAGTCTATTCTTGCTACAAAAACAAATTTCGGACTTTAGCCCTTTCTCCACTTTGTGTCAACAACCAACAATAAAGAAATATTCTACCTGACCCATTACATATTCATACATGGATTCTAGGGCTCAAAACCCTACTTGCTTATCCCCAAAACCCAATTACAACTCAGTTTGACTTATTACAACTCATGTTGACTCATTGTTCGAGTGTTCTTTTGCATGATGATTTCACCTTCCCATATGTTGTTCTTCCTTCTTTGTGTGTCTCTTTGCTTTTGCATGCCAAACTGTAGTCCTTGTCGCCTACTTGATCTTCCTACTTTATTCTCTTTATTTTTTCTACCAAGTATGCCTTTACTGCGCACTTCAATCCCGAATGTTCCTTTACTGTGCACTCCACTCTTGCCTTCTCTTCTTTCTTCTGTTTCTGTGCATCTCCTCCATACTAGGTATTTTCCTCAAAAATGTATCCAAAATGCCTGTCCAACAGGCCCCCAGCACTCACTTGTGGCTCATCCGTAGCCACTCAGGCTTGTTGCATTGCGCTTTTCCATACCTCCATGAATTTTTGGGAGGTTTATGTTTCTGTTGCAACCTCTTTTCTGAGTTCTTCTTATTGTTCCATAATATATTATATGGCTTGTGTAGCCAGGGTCACAAGTTTCTCTTCACTATTGTGTGATGCCTTCTTTACCTTTCCCTATGTTGTTTCCAATTCCCCGATTACTCTTAGTGCTTCATCCAAAAATGACATTAATCATTGTTGGAGGATCTTCTGTTGGTCCTGTATCTTTTTTATTTCATTATATGATTGTTTTTGTGCCAATATGAATAGCATGTGCTATGTTGGTGGCAACGTAACTATGTTTTCAGAAGCCTTTTGCACCTTTTCCTATGAATCCCTCAATCTAGCTTCCACATCCTCAATTTTTGGATCCTCCATTGAGTTTGTCCAGATATGCGCATTTTCCTCATAGATATTTCTACATTCCTCATCCAACTTATTGATATTTTCTACCATAGTCATAAAAATTATTTCTCTTTCTTCCCTTTCCTCTGGTGGTGTTCCCAGCATACTACGCAATTACAACTCTTCAATCCTTGTGTGGAATCCTTTAATGGCTTCGTCGATTCTTGAGACATGTTCTTCCATTGTGGCCTCTACCACCATTGGTACTTATGGAATCTCCTTATAGATATTTTGGATGGTTGTTTTTATCCACTGTGCCATTTTCTCGACCTCCTGATTCTCTTTTAATGATTTCTGGACCTTTTCCTCAACCTAACTCTTCTCCTTCAACATTATTTCAAATTTTTCATCAACCTCGCTCTTCTTCTACAAAGAAGTTGTATACATTTTCTATGTTTTTTCCTTCTCATCTATCACCTTGATCAAGTATCTACAAGCTTACTCCTACATAATACCGATCTGCAAAATCTACAATATTTTTGTAGGCATTCGTGAAACGAGTAAGTTCAGGTGACATATTGCTCTCATATGCTCTTACAGTTCTTTTGTTGGGAACTCAACTTCATCTATCGCTATTTTCAACACTCTACGCCCAACTGATAAATTCAATAGGAATGGAGTGGTAGTCCCTTCTTTCTCAATCAGGATCGTTGACGTTCCTTCACCTGAGCCTCTCTCTAGTGCTATCCTCACTATGTCCAATAGTTTTTGTATCCTCATCAACTAGTCCTGCACCTTTTGGTGTTGTTCATCTTGTTTCCATGATGCTTCTTCAATTGCCTCCTCTGTGACATCCCACACCTGGTAGATGATTCTATCCATGCCATTGTCTGTCAGAGTATAGATAAGTGGTAATTTGTGTGACTTCATCTTTTTTCATGCAACTCCAACTAGACCCTTCCCCTTGTATTTTCTTTTGACCCTTGATTTTGGAACTTTTTGTTGTGTGTCTTCTGCTGATGGTCTTGTCTTCGGTGTATTCCCTAAACCATTATGTTCCCAATTTCCCTGTTCCTTAGTTAATTCTTCCTCTTCATTGTATTTTTCTTCTTCTTCACTAGTATGCTTTGTTTGTTCCCCTGGAACCTTCCAGTCTTCATGCTAGTCATTGGCGATTAGGAAAACATTGTTCAATGTCAAATTGGATATTATTGGAAGTCAATGGAGCGCATAGTATATTTTTTATTAGATGTACATGTGGTGTATCCATTCTTTAAATCACACAATATCCTGACAAGTATCTATAGTATGGGCAGTGATGCGCCACCTATGTGTTAAGCGATATATACTTTCTTGAAGACAGACATAGAATGTGACATTGTTATCTATTTTTCTCCTTTTGTTTTTGTATGTCATAGGTTTTCATATCATGCAGTTGGATTACCTCTGCTTTCTATTTTCAAAACCTAGAAATCACGAATATCCTTCTAGCCAATTAGTGTGATCGGGATGAGAAGCTAGGAATAGTAGAATTCCATGCATTTCTCCTAGGATTCTATGCAATCTATCAAAACATTATTTACCAAAAATGCATCCCAATTCATTTAGACCCCCTCTGGCACTTTTTCACAGCTGCGATCACTACGGCCAACATCTCATCCTTGTGACATTTCCTCAATAGTTTGTAGGCCAATACTTGCATCGAAAATCACAAAACATCATCACTTATGTTTGCGACATCCAAGCCCCGCTTCCCTCTAAAGGTGTTGAACTTATCATAAACTATCATAGTTTATGATAGTGCTTTAACCCCCGCCTTGTTTGTGAATAATGTTGTCAGATTCTCTCCTTCTTTTGGCAAGACTATTATCTGTGCAATTAGTTGGGTATCAACATAAACTAGAGGGGATAGCCACACATTTCCTCCATGGATGCAACTTAGTAACATTTTTATGCATGCATTTATTTCCAGACTTGGGCCAAAATGTGGGATCTCCAATAGATTCAATATTCATGATTTCTCTAGTCCTTCTGCCCAACTCTCTGGTTCAAGAAGAATTACACCTATCCCTAGTATAATTTTGGTGCACAAACATTTCTCTCATGCCAACTCAGGAAACTTCTGTCCATCCTTTATGTCATGGTATGCAAACTTCAAAGAAACGATCTTTCCTAGCATGTCCCCTTTTACAATGACACTAGGTGGTATTTTCAGCGTGACCAACGAGTATTTTCCATTTGCAAGTACTCTAACCTATGGTGTGGTGTCCTTTCTCGGTGGTATGTATTCCCCATGAAATCTCGGTATGTAGTCCCCATGAAATCTCGGTATGTAGTCCCCATGGAAGCTTCGGGTGTTTCAAAGAACACTGGTGCAATCAACGGTATTTTTTTTTCTTGCGTGTTGCAGTTACTGGTGCCCCAAATTTTGGTAGTCCCATTATTCTCTATGACTGATTTATTTAAAATCTCTATGTCAATTCTGGTTCAATTCTGGTTCAGCTCTAGTCTGTTCTGTATTCTCACAACTCTTATCAAACGCAAATAACCTTTCCATGTCGGGCCCTTATGCATTTTTATAATCCTTCAACAATTGTGTAATTTCTTTCGTTCCCAATGTAAGTGTTGAATCTGGTCAAGGTATACAATAAATACTTTCCTTACTATGGTATTAATGCCAAATCCTTCATCAGATTTTCCTTTGATTTTCTAGTCTGTCTTGATCCTTGGAGATGACTTCTATTTATGACTACGAGTCTCTAGTACATTTCGTCATTACTTCTTTTTAACTGTCATTTCCATGCTTTAATTCCCTTAATGGTCATGTTCTGCACTTGAATTTTGCACAAAC
Organism: Picea engelmannii; assembly: GCA_009831015.1. Taxonomy (NCBI): domain Eukaryota; kingdom Viridiplantae; phylum Streptophyta; class Pinopsida; order Pinales; family Pinaceae; genus Picea; species Picea engelmannii. The sequence goes on along the minus strand of ML789229.1, from coordinate 326,241 downwards.
TTAACTGCCTCTATGTTGTTTATGTTATGTGTGCGATACTCCCTTTTTCTACATGATATTTCTTCATGCCTACTTTTGTATTTCTTCTTGTTTTTCCTCTTTTTATTTGTTTTCTTGTTTTTCTATTTTTTGTTTTTTTTCTGTATTTTACCTCCCTACTATAGTAAAACTACTATGATACATGTGTTCTTGCACAACTTATATTAATGCACAGATGGTCAGTCATCTATATGGAGTTTCAACTGACTTCCATTCACCATTCCTCCAAGGACCTCTCCATTCAAGTTTTCCAACTACTTAGCACTTGCCTCTGTCACATGATGAATCACATATGGTTCTAACCAATGCATTCAAAACTTTCTCAGATGCTGCATAAACTCATTATTGTATAATAATACTAAGTCCCCTACTTGAAACTTGTTTTGTTTAATGTGTCTATCATGCCATGCCTTCTCTCTCGCCTTCTAAACTTGCCGATGGAACCCTAACATAAAGAGACCTTCCTCCAACTGTACCAATCTCTCCTCTACTATGCTAGAGTCCAAATGATCATTAATTTATGCAATGCACAAGCTAGGCACAAAAAAATCCACTGGCATTACTTCTTCTTGGCCATAAACTAACCTAAAAGGTGTTTGTCCTATCAACTTTTTGCTTGTAGTCTTGTATGATCATAATACTACAGGAACCCTTAAGTCCCAATCTTCTCTTCCTACATTGAAGATCTTTGTCAAAGCATTCTCCATAATTTTATTAAAAGCTTCTACTATCCCATTGGCCTGAGGGTGATATGATGTGCTCCTCTGATGATGAATTTGAAATTTCTCAGTCAATGCTGCAATCATCTTATTTAGGAAATTTGTTCCTTTATCACTAAGTAGAATGCGTGGACACCCAAATCATGTGACTACATTATCAAATAGAAACCACACAATAGTCTCTGCGGTGCAGTCTATGAATGGTCCTGCTTCTTCCCATTTGGTCAAATAATCTATCAAAGTGATTATGTGCCTAGATCTTGATCTTCTTGCCGATGGGTTTATTGGTCCAACAAAATATATTTCCCATTTATCAAACTCTTGCAACACAACCTATTGGTGTAAAGGAATCTCATCCCTCCTGGATGACTTTCCCACCCTTTGACATACATCACATGTCTAAAATTATTCTTTAACATCCTTATGAAGTGTGGGCCACGAGATCCCTGCACACAAAATCTTCTGCACAGTTTCTTTACCTGCATAATGTCCTCCTATAATCCCTTCGTGTGCTTCTCTGAGTATCATAGGTCGTTCATGCTGTAACAAACATTGTATCAATATTCCATCTGCACCTAACTTGTATAATTTCCCTACAATTTACAATAGTTTTCTTCTTTAACCACTAATTGTTTCTTTTGCACAAATTTCATTCCTGATAGGGCCATTCCTATACTAAGAAATTGCGCGATGTTGACGAAGTAGTCATCCACCATTTTAACTGCAAATAAATGTGCATCCAAAAAGATGTCATATAGATTCCTTGCATCTTCTCCTAATTATATGCATGATAAATGATCTGGTCTTGTTTTCAACTTTCCTGGTTTCACAACAACCTAAAAATCATATTCTTGAAACATCAATAACCACCTGCACAATGTCCCTCCCAACACTGGCTTTTTCACTAAGTATTTGAGTGAAAAATGGTTTTTATACATCTTAAAATGAGAACCCAATAAATAATGTCTAATATTTTGTAGTGCATATACCATTGCAAATCCTTCTCGTTCTATGGTAGTATAATTATTCTCTGTTATGGACAGCTTCCTACTTGCAAAAGAAATTGGGTGATCTATGTTTCCTTCCCCTAGTTGAGATAGTACTGTGCCCAAAGCTATGGAAGACGCATATACATGAACATGGAACCCGTTCTTCTAATCTGGGAATATCAAAATTGGTGCGGTCACTAATTTCTACTTTAATGTATCCAACCCCTTCTGACAATCCTCATTCCACTGGATCTTAGCTTATTTCTTGAACTAGGTTTTGTAATATGCGCATAACCCTTAATTAACTTCCTATAATATCCTGTATGACCCATAGTTGCTCTCAACTTTTTAACTGATGTGGGTGGTTGTAAATTTAGTATCACTACAATCTTGGTAGGATCCACTAATAAGCCTTGCTTACATACCACATGGCCCAACATAATTCCAAAAGGCATGCAAAAAATACATTTCTTGAAGTTTAGTGAAATCTTACATTGTCTACACCTATCGAACATTATCCTGAGTACTTCTATGTGATCTTGCAATAAACAAAACACAATCCAATCATCTAAATACACTTCAAGGAACATATGAATAAATTCCTTTAAAGATGCAACAACAACCCTTGAAAACAATGTAGGTTCATTCTTTGGTCCAAAGGGCATCACTATGTACTGATAACTTCCCCACTTTGTCGCAAAAGTAGTCTTATACCTATATTTTTGCACAATCTTTATTTGATGGTACCTTGAGAATCCATCTATGAAACAATAGGCCTCCTTCCCTCCTACATTCTCTAGCACTTAATATGTGAAAGGTGTTGGAAATGGATCATGTAGACATGCATCGTTTAGCTTCCTAACATCTACACAAATCCTGATTCCTCATGTTTTCTTATCCTGTACCACCATTGGACTTATCGACTTTGATTCTACCACCAGTTCAATGATTCCTTCTTCTAACATCCTATCTATCGCTTCCTTCGCCTTCTCTTTATACTTCATATTTAACCTATAGGGTCTCTATCGCACTGGCTTAGCATCTGGTTTCAAAGGGATATTCATCTCTCCTAACTCACTAACTATCCCCTTGATTTTTGATAATGTAGTTGGGAATAAATCTTGATACTCACGCAATAAAGCTGCAATCTTCTCCACAGTTTCATCACTCCATTAATTGCCTATATGCACACACTTTGGATTATTTATTGTCCCAATGCTTACCTTCCGTGTCTTTATTGGATGTGTGTACACAACAAATTCAAGCTCTGGTCCTTCTATTATTCATTCCCCCTCAGTTTCAGGTACTTGCACATTCCTTGGATCTTCCTCATCATGTTCTTCTTGAGCAACATTGTAACACTCCAGTAATTCATGGATAATCATAAAATCTCTGTGCACACTGCACACAAATACCACCTCCATCGACCCTTCCTATGTAAATATCTTGGTTCAAATGACTTGTAGGGATGCATCTACTAATGGAGATTTGTGTTCAAAATTAAATTTTACCTTAAACCTTTGAATAGGCTCATCCCATTTTGTTGTTTCTCCACGCATTTCCAGATCCAAGTACTAGTTCTTCAAAATTGTATCTAGTGTATGTATAAACTTGTGGATCCATTCCTTCTTTGGTACTAAACTCCATATGGTTCTGCACTACTCAACATGACTTTTTGGGTCACTTATCCTTGTATACTTATATGCAATATTCTCCAACTCAGTACCAAATCTCACTTGCATTAGTATTCTAAAATGTGACCAATCTTCCATTCCCTCTTTGCATGAAACCCACCATATGGCTAGAGTATCATTCAAGAAAAGATCTAGTTCCAACAGTCTTTGTTGTTCAGGTACCTACAACTCAAATTCCTTTACAGATGAGCTTATATCAGTTAATCCATCATACGTGGGTGGATCACATAACTCCATTCCAATCCAACACAATGATCTTGTTATGTGTGCACATCGTCTAGTTGATACTTCATGCATCCTCTGTTGCCAATGTTATAGACCTTCCTCTGAGTCTGACGCACACGAGATAATATTTCTCCAACTCAGTGAACCATCTACAATGGGGTTAACATATTCATCCATCCATGTCGTCATATTATATAGGTTGTCAATTTCGTTTCCTCTTACTATCTATATGCACCTCTTCCTTTCTATTAGATCCAATGGTGCAATGACCTTCAAGTCTCCTACCTCAAATATCATCTCCCTCCCCTTCATATTAATTATAATTTTATTATCAAAGGCCCACTCTATTCCCATCAATGCTAGATATGGATGACTATCATCCATGATTTCAATGACGTCAAAATATTCTATACCACACACTCCATCTATATTCACAGGTACTCTTATCAATCGACTAATTGGTACTATCTTGTGCTGGTTTTCCAATCTTAGGTAGACATGAGACCAAATAAACTTCAGTTTCCCCATCATTTCCCATGTCTACTTTGGTAACACATTTACATCCGAACCCAAGTCTAAAATAACATTATCCAAATCATATTCCCCAATTTGCACACTTAATTTGAATTCTCCATTTGTCCTCTTTTTATGTAGTACCCGATTCACTACCCTCTATGTGATAGGAATTTCCCTTTATTGCACACAATGATCAATAATTTCACATAATTCATTCAACAAAGTTTCATATTTCATCAACTCTACACAACTTCTCAGAAACTCTCTTAGATTACTTACCTTCCCAAGTGGTTTCTCTGGCATAGTACGATCACAGATAAGAGGTGTATATGGTGTTGACACTATCCAATCTGGTCCTAGTATATTTTTTCTTTCCCTATGATACACCTCCTTTTCTTGCTGAGGGTTGAATGTCGACATAGGTCCTATTGATTTCCTTACCCATTTCTCATCCTGCTTTCCTTCATTTGTCACATCAATCCCTATTATAGTTCCTCCACGCTTAACAACTGCTATTATAGGTCCTTAATTGCATTTCTCGGCTGATATCTTCTGTACATTCTAATTTGGGTTCTGGTTCTAATTCCCTCTTTCCTACCACTTCACGATTATTTGAGGACATGATTCTGTCACATGGTCCAATTCTCTATGATATGTTCAAGTTGTGTAAGCATTCAGGTAATCACAAGATAAGTGTCCTAGTTGATTACATTTATAACATATTATTCATCCTCTACCTCCTTTAGCTCGACCTCTACCAAATCCTCCTCAGTTTCTTGGATTAAATAATATCTGATTGTTATACCGTGGACCACCTCCTTTTGTCGTAACATTTTCCTCTCAAATCCTATACATAACTGAAGTGCACTCTCTCATCAAATCTAATGTGTGATAATCCTTCTCTTCATGCCCGATTAACTTGCAAAAGTTGCAAAATAAGTTCCTTGGTGTACTCTGGTATTTGTTTTAGTAATGGACACTCAATCAGATGATGTCCCCATTTCTTACATATTTCATAGTATCCCCCTACTAGTAATGGATTCATTCCTTCAATCTCCAAATACTATGTGAATTCTGGGCATTCGTCCTTATGGTGGCCTTCAGTCCTATATTTGGTACACCATAATTGTTCCTGCTTCTCCTTCCCTTTTTCCAGTTCTTCCAATTTAATTGTCAAGGCACCTAACTTTGTCTGTACTTTCTTCATTCATCCACTATCTCCTACAGGAGATGCTTCTAGCTTCATTTCAATCTCCAAATCTCCAGGCTATGCACAACCTTCTGTTGAAACAATGACCCGTGAATGTGTGATAATAGTCCTGCAATAACCATTGTTGGTGTTGTTGATCAGGTATTTGGAATGTCAGTCTACCCATAAATCCTTAAAATGTTGGTCTTAATTCCAATGTGATTCATTCTATACTTGTTTTATTTCCTTCAACTCTCTAATGTACTGCGATTCAAAATTTGGCTTCTTGAACTATTTAAACAATGTTTGTCTAATTTTTTCTAAATTCATTGCTTGTCATGTAGGTGTGGTACTCTGCAGTTTCATGTACTAGACTAGCATGTGGAATCTAAATGTTGTTTCCAACTACACAATATTTATGACCTCATCCTAGAAATTATTTACAGCACAAATTGTCTCACATAGAAATAGATGTTGATTATCATTCCGCCCCCGAGGGCGCTGCAGTCATCTACATCAACAATTCAGACATTTTTCCTTCAGAGTTACATCACACGAGCATGGGGCATACCCGCCTCGTTTGTACACACTTGTATATTATTTCACACCTTGTGGAAGGTCGGATCTACAGGTTCCTTTCTTCTCCAACGGATTGCTCTATACGGTCTCACTCTGGCTCTCCCTTACAACACCATTCTCAGTGAAAGAAACATTGATGAATTTCGGCTATACGTTTT
>ML789229.1:285986-319610 GCA_009831015.1 Picea engelmannii | reverse complement strand
CCATAGGTGTGGGTGGTGTCGAAGGTTGGGATGAGGAACTGCCTTCGTTAGAGGATTCTTCTCCGAAAGAAGAAGGATATGAAGGAGGTGGTGATGGTGGTATACCACATCCTCCTGCTGTAGGAGTGAGGATTGGATCTGTAGGGTTTAAAGTAAGGTCAATGCCTCCAAGTTGTTCTCTGATATAAAAGAATTCTATTGGTTGGTTCCAAGGTCAATTTGGTTGTCTTATACGAGCTAAGGTACTTTGCGCTCTTATGAGAGATTGGCGAACAATCTCTTGTATGTCACCACCCGTAGAATTTGGAGTTATTGGTTCAACTATGATTCATAGATCATCGTTTGATGTGGTTGTTGTTTGAGGGACAATTTTTCCATTTGAATCACTTCTAGTCACTATAGGTGAGCGGGTAGGTGGTGGAGGAGTCTTACGACCTCCTCGTGCCATTAATAGTTTTCAGGCCCTCTTTCTAGCGCCATTTGTTGACGGGCAAAATTGACCGCTCGTCAACTGGAGGAGTGAATCTGGTCCAGGGTTGTCTACTTAACCCAATCCATTTGAATTAATCCACTCCGATGGGTTTAGCGGCTCCATTGGCTGATCTAAGTCCTAAGAAAATGAAAAACAAAACTAGAGAAGATAAAATAACTTGGTGAAAAACACTCGCTGAAAACTATATACAAATCTAATATATATTTACAGTTTACTAACTAATATTTATAACATAAGTCTATTTATTATATGTACAATATATACAAATGAATTTATTTCTAATATATATATATATAACATTTACAAAATGCGATTTTAATCTAAATCCATGAAAATCGTATATGGATTGATTTATTAAACAACAACTAAGCTATCATTCAATCTTTCTTTTTCTTTTTTTTCTTATAATGTTTATAAACAGAAAATGGAATAACAAATTGTATAATTGAAAACAAAGATAACAAATAGTAGAATATGTTTAGACTACAGGAAATTTCTATATTCATTAAACTAATGAAATAAAACTAACAAACTGACCTGTTATCGCATCCCATATTCATCCTATGCATAGCATCCAATCTCACTGTCTGATGAGGCAAACCCGCAACAGATCCTACAAATTCTTCTCGTAAATGTGAAGCAGTAATGATTGAATACGAATGATAGAACATATAAGAGATATGGTTACAACAATCTTATAATTTCACAAGTGGCCACATTGAGATAAATCCTGTTGTGAAAACTTGTGTATAATTGTTCAACAAATGATGAAGATAGATCTCTTAATCTCAAGTTTGAACAGAATAATTACTGTATATTAAATAGAGGACATAAAACATATATATCATATAAATTTATCATACCAATCTGCAATAAACCACGATAGCTAAAGCGATCACAATCTAATTACAAATCGGAATAATCATAACTTGAATAAAAACACGATATGGAGAAGCTAAAGCTATGCAAATATCACATTCTATTCAAGTCTGCAGATCAGAAATCCATAGTTTTTTCCCCAGGCAGAGATGATCTCAAGTTTACAAAACAACATACATATATAGGTTCTAGGAACAAAATGTTTCCTATTGATAACATCCAATCTGTTCCAAAAAATGTGGGGGATGCAACCTCCCAGATTTTACTTGATACCCAAAACTAACAGCCTGATCTATTAACTAAAAACATAAAGATAGTATGGCTGAGAGATGCCAACAGTGCTTCAAATATCCTTAGAAATCATGAGTTCCTGAAAACAAATAAAAATAAAAAGATTTCAGATGTATTTTCAATTATCAAAACAGGTAATTCGAATTTTTCTAACTAGCTACAAAATCTCACGATTCTGTAGCTAGTTATAATTATAACTAGAATAATATTTTAATCAAAACAAACTAAAAGGTAATCTGTGCAAACAAATCATGTATCCTAAATTGAGAAAGACAGAATCATACTAAACTTTTAAAAGGACCATACCTCAAATTAAGGGATTCAAACAAATCAAGTAATCTTTGAATTTACTATTGCTGTCACTGCTTCCACGTTCTTAAAAATAACAGACCCTGTGGTTTTTTTTCGTTTGTCTTTCGTTTGAGATATGGATTGGAGTCTGTTATTCTCCTTTGTTAACGAATCCACCTGGTCTTCCAAATATTTAACCCGAGACTGTTTTAAAGGCACATCCTTGTAATACCTGTCGATCTAGGATCGACATTCATTACACTACGGTTGTAGAGACTATGTACTGATAGTATTAACAACTGGAGAATAATCCATTTGACATGTGGGTTCATGGTTAATGCCAGGAAAGAGAGGATTGTCCTTTAGATACGGTGGTAGTTTGGTGACATAATCGTAGGGTCTGTCAGGGCAAAGTCCATATGAATATGGATACTCTTCGGCCAAGAACCTTTCAATCTATGAATCTGAATCCTGACTTACCTCAATTGCATTTTTTATGTTTGCACAGGGTTTGGGTTTGTTTCGAGCACATCGTGAAACCCAACGAGTGGCCTTTTTACTCTTATAATTAACATCAACGTTGCCTTTAAGCTTTTTCCTTGTAGGTTTTTTAACAGTCTTAACACAACTTTTAGGATATGAATCCGGTTGAGTGTCGAGTTGAGTAGAATCAGGGTAGGTCGAGGGTTCCAAATTAGAGACAGGATCACATGGCATGAGTGAAGGAGGAGAGATGGTAGGCTTCATAATTGTTTCTGCGATAACAGGGTTGTGAACCTATCCCAGCTCACTATTACCGAAGCCATTTCGTAACACAAAAGCATCCCAACAATCGTTGTTTAGTTTCAACTGATGCATAATGATAATCTTGATTAAACCATGATGGAACAAACTAGAATCAGACTTCTACCTTTTAAACCACTTTCCCATCTTGTATAGACTTCTAAGAAGGAAATAAGGCATGTTCAGTGGGAAATCAATAAATCTCATAGGAAATCGTAGGTGATACAAGAAAACCAACCCAAACCTCCCTTCACATGTAATAAACTATTTCACAATAGCTAAGAGATCATGCCATCTAGGTTTTAGAGATGAAACAGGCATACCTCGGTTGCAACTGGTAATTTTCCTCGAGGTGAACAACAATGACCAGGGAACCTCTTCAACCTTTGCGTTCTTGAACAATGTTTTCCCCATAGATCGTAAACCGGTAGCTTGGATTATAAAATCTTCATTTACCTCAAGCTACATGTCTCCTATTTTTTCTCTGCAACCGTCGAATGTCAATGCAAATTCTTGAGCAACTCTCAGATTGAAACCCTCAAACTTTTCAATAAACACACACCATTCATTCCTTTCTAAGTCGTCTCTGGCGTTGTCAAACGATAACAAGGTCTGGGTACCATTGGGCTCAATCCTCACCATAGGAGCCATGGCTAACAACAGGGAATCAACACGGAAATCAGAGGTAGGGTTCAATAGAAAAAACACAGAGCCATAGTCCCAAGTTTCCTCAAAGCAATGCAAAGACAATTCAAAATGGTAGGCATGAGCGTTAATCATCATGCATGGGAAAGAGGTCGTGAAATCCGAGGCCATACAGAGTAATAATATCACGTTGTACCTCATATGATACCTTGGGATATGGGTAGTGTAAGAATGTAAGCGCTTGTATACCATAGAGCATACATATCCATGACTTGATTACAAGGTAAATGTTTCAAATAAACATTGTGTTAAAAAAAATTATGAATTAAACCCCATTACTATTAATCCAATATTGATGAGTGGGAGGTTTTTTTACTTATGTAACCAAGACATGTTTATGACCAAGGAGTTATAAACAAGGAAAAAAACCATGTGCATAGAGAAATACGACAATTTAACAATAGACCACATGAATAATAATCCTTTGATAAAAAATCGAAATCAAGTGTGAATTCAAGCTCTGAGTTTTCATGCTTACAGTCATGAAAACAAAAATTGAAAGGAAGGTATGTAAAAAGCGACAAGTGATAAGTGTCGTTTCTCATGACGAGTAATGCAAATTTAGAGACCCTGTGTAGGCAGCTTATAAAAAATAGAAATTACATTATTGCTGCCAACGGGTGTGTATGGAGTAGTCTTCTTCCTTTCTATACCACACTTCTTACAGAATTCTTTGAATTCATTTCCACAGAATTCCCCACCATTATTTGTTTGCAATACCTTTATTTTCTTCTCTGTCTAATTTTCTACTAGAGCTTTAAACTCTTTAAATTTATCAAATACCTTAGATTTCTTTCTAAGAAAATAAATCCATGTGTTCCTTGAGAAATCATCTATGAATGAAACATAATACATAGATTTACCCAGTGATGGAACATGCATAGGTCCAAACAAATCATTGTGTATCAATTCTAAGATCCACTTTGCTCTTGTAGCACCAGATGGTAATCTTACTCGATTATGTTTACCATATATGAAATGTTCATAGGAATCAAAATCCAGAGTGCAATTAGAAATACCTTCAACCATACCTTTACCATGTACTGTTTGAAGGCCTTTTTCTCCAAAATATCCCAGTCTTTGATGCCAGAGCATGGTCTTGTTTCCAGAGACAATATTGGTATTGTCTTCTTTATTTCTCTGCTCATGGACAACAGAACTGTTACACCCATTAGTATAAGTGCTTCCCAACAAATTGTACAGAGTTCCACACCAAACTCCCCTCATCAACACCATTTCTCCTCGTACCATCTTGAAAGTGCCCTTTCCCAATATAGTATCCACTCCTGCATCATCCAACTTGCTTACAGATATTAGGCTCCTGTCTAGTTTTGGAATGTGTAGAACCCCAGGGAGAGTTCTAATCTTTCCATCTTTTAGCAACAACTTGACACTTCCATRTCCCATGATTTTGGCTGTCGATTCATTTGCTAGGAATACATCACCACCATCATATTTTTCATATTCAGAGAACCACTCCTTGTGAGGATTCATATGGTATGATGCACCTGAGTTGATCAACCATACATCACGATATGCATGTGTACCTGTAGATTCCAAGTAAACATCACCTCCTTCTTTAGTGGAGGTTTTCGCCAATGTGGAAGAGGTACTATCATATCCATTTGGTTTATCAACCTTCRTAGACTTGCAATATTTCCTATAATTCCTTGTTTTACCACACTTCCAGCATTTYCTCAAAGATTTTCCTGGAGACTTAGATCTACATATAGATTTAGATCTCCCCACTAAAGACTTACCAAGATTCTTGTCTTGAGTACGACCTCTTACAAATAAAKCTTATGTGCTATGACCATCCATGATTTTCTGCCTCATCTCTTCAGATAACAAGGATGAAATTACATCCTCATACTTTAATGTAGATTGAGTGGTACTACCAATTTCTACAACCAGATTATCCCAAGAGTCTGGAAAAKAACATAACAAAGTAATACACTTATCTTCTTTTGCAATCGTAATATTCATAGAGACAAGTTGACTTACCAGAGTATTAAAGGAATTTCTATGTTTTGTCACARAATCTCCATCTTCCATCCTAATATGATACAACTTCTTTAGAAGAAACAAMTTTTTTACCAGGGACTTTAATTGATACAAATTCCCTAACTTATCCCATAGTTCCTTGGTTGTAGATTCTCCCGAGACATCCAACAACACTGAATCTACCAGGCAGAGTCGAATAGTGCTCCTTACTCTTCTGTCCAACTTCTCCCAATCTTCCTTCAACATACCAATAGGTGGTGTACTAGCAGTTTGTGTACTAGTAGGTTGTGTATCAGTCGGTTGTGTGCCAGTAGGCTACATACCAGTAGGTTGTGTACCAGGATCCACAACAATCCATTGTTCTTTGTCTACAAGAACGTCCTTCATATTGAGCTTCCATAGGTCAAAGTTTTTACCGTTGAAATTCTCTATCTTGATTCTGGAAGATCTCACCATTCCTCTTTCAACGCTCGAATAACCACTGCAAAATATCCCACTAAACCTAGGTTTATCACAGACCCAAGATAAACTTGATCTACCAAGAACGAGCCAAACCCTCAGAAACAATGGTGTCCCTATGAAGCCAAAAGCGAGATTGGATACCACATGTAAGTTTTAAACCTCTAAAGTAAAACAATGCATATAGATTCTTAAGAAAAACATAAATTAATCAATGGCTCATACACATAGTACACAAAGATTTATACCGGAAACCCTTAACCAGGAGAAAACCATTCAATGCTTCATTTTATTAATTTCACCATTCACCATAAAATATATATACAATGTTTTTAGGTATTCCATAGATAACAAAACCCTAATCCCTTAATCCGGGATTAATTTAGAAAACTGCTAAAAATAGCAAAATCTGCTAAAAATAACAAATACCACTCAAAAGAAATTTCGGGGCGCTGCCCCGAATGTTGCGCGTAACCAAGGGGGCCATACCTAGCCCCCCCTAGGAAGCGCCCAATGCACATGACATAGAGAAAACTACTAGAGGGATCGTCAGACGCAGTTGTTGAATCTAACGCGCCCACACACACACATGCCAATAATATAACACATACCCAACATCATGGAGCAATCAAAATGACACCATATGAATTTTTATATTTCCAAAACCATTGTCAATGGATTCCTATTTACTAGGAACCTCCAAGGTTAATGCAGTGGATTACACACTTCACACTAGAGAATCCATTATTTGCACACTTAAGGATAATTATGTTGATTCTTGCTAATACTCCTTGACCATATAGATCCTCCATGATCATCCCTCCTATCATAATATCTAGATACTTCCACTTTCCTTGGACTAGGATCCTAATTTGTTGACTTGTTTTTTGCAGCATATTTAGGCTTTGATCTATCTAATCTATACTTTTCATGATTCTTTCATTATTGGCTCTATATCTCTACACTTCTCTTTGCAGTCTTCTCATAATTAGAAGCTTATGTCCATCTCTTCTTCCATTAGAATTTGTCTTAAAATTTCATGTGAAGACATGTAGACCTATGATCTCTTATTCATGGTTGTAGGGCCCTTGAGAATCCTTCATGTCTCTAGTCCTCATATAGGAATTAAAGTCTTCCTTTTTGTATCTCTAATTCTGCAAGAATGTGCATGCAATAATTGTTGTTAGAATTAACCATATTGAAAAGTATTTATTAATTAGATTACAGGTTATTATTCACATCAATTTATGAAGAACACAACTCACTAATTTGAAATCTAACTCCTTAAGTGCATTATTCTCCTAAAAAACTCTTTGATGAATACACTCATGCCTCATTCTAAGTTTTGAGAAGAAAGTTACAACATTCACATGATGTAATTTCCACTTTCTTACTTCTACAAAAATATATTAATTACTCATGAGAACTTTTTTCCACCCAATTCAAAATTATGGGTAGATATGTGTCTTCTCCTCCTTAATACCTTTCCAATGACTATTCATTTTCTCAATTTTGAGCTTTGAGATAAAAGTTATGGTCCATAAACATTTTGGTTGTTTTTCCCAATTTATCCATGTATGTTACATGTGTCTTATTCCTCTTCCTTCACATTTTCCAATACCCAGATCCAAAATATGGTTCCATTGGTGTTTTCTACGATTCATAAGATTTCCATATACTATTCCTAATCCCAAAAAAAAATTCTTAGCAAGGATTTATGCCCATAAATACTTGCTAAGAATTTTGTTTTGGGATTAGGAGTAGTCTATGGAAATTTTATGAATCGTATAAAACACCCATAGAACCATATTTTGGATCTGGGTATTGGAAAATGTGAAGGAAGAGGAATAAGACACATGTAGCATACATGGATAAATTGGGAAAAACAACCAAAACGTTTATGGACCATAACTTTTGGCTCAAAGCTCAAAATTGAGAAAACAAATAGTCATTGGAAAGGTATTAAGAAGGAGAAGACATATATCTGCCCATAATTTTGAATTGGGTGGAAACTTTTTCTCATGAGTAATTAATATATTTTTGTAGAAGTAAGAAAGTGGAAATTACATCATGTGAATGTTGTAACTTTCTTCTCAAAACTTAGAATGAGGCATGAGTGTATTCGTCAGAGAGTTTTTTAGGAGAAGAATGCACTTAAGGAGTTAGATTTTGAATTAGTGAATTGTGTTATTCATAAATTGAGGTGAATAATAGCCTGTAATATCATTAATAAATACTTTTCAATATGGTTAATTCTAACAATAATTATTGCATGCACATTCTTGCATAATTAGAGATACAAAAAGGAATACGTAAATTCCTATATGAGGACTAGAGACATGAAGGATGTTCAAGGGCCCTGCAACCATGAATAATAGATCATAGGTATGCATGTCTTCACATGAAATTTTGAGACAAATTTTAATGGAAGAAGAGATGGGCAGGAGCTTGTAATTATGAGAAGACTACAAAGAGAAGTGTAGAAATATAGAGTCGATAATGAAAGGATCATGAAAATTCTAGAGGAGATAATTCAAAGCCTGAATATGCTACAAAAACAAGTCAACAAATTAGGATCCTAGTCCAAGGAAAGTGGAAGTATCTAGATATTATGATAGGAGGGATGATCATGGAGGATCTATATGGTCAAGGAGTATTAGCAGGAATCAACATAATCATTCCCTAGGGAACATATGCACATTCAAGGTCGGAAGGAAACCCAAGTATATATCCTATCATACATGAAAGGAGGAGACATGGGTCATATAGCTTGCAAGGGGAGCTAAGGAAAATCAAGCCACCATCATTTTATGGAGAAAACAAGAAAGGAGAATATGGAGAAGCATGGTTGTTGTGAATGAGGAAATATTTCCAGTTACATAATTTCTCATCAAATACAGAAGCCGAAATTTCATCCTACCATATTCAATAAATGCATATATATGGTGGGATCGACTGAAGAAGGTTAAGCATCTTGATGAGAAGAGAATTTCTTGGAAGCAGTTTAAGAAACATTTTCATCAGTAGTACTTGTTAGAGAAGTGTTATGAAAAGAATATGAAATATTTATTTGAGAAACTTGGGGACATGACCATGGATGAATATGAGACAAAGTTCTTAGAACTTATTAGGTATGTGAGAAGCATCATGGATGAGAAGGTCAAATTCATATGTTCCTTAGTGGACTACCATCCTTCTACAAGGATAAAATTCAGTTTCATGAGAACAAGAATTTAGAGGAAACCATAAGGAAGGCTAATTATTTGTATGAGAAAAACAGAGGAATGCCATATTTCCAAAAGTCTTGGGATGAAAAGAAGAAAGGAAATATGGATCAAAGGAAAAAAGGATTCAATTCACCTTTAATAAGGAATATATCTCAAGCAGATTAGTAAGGGAAACCATCTCAAAGTGATTAGAAAATGACATAGTCTTTTGGAAAGAGGATAAGATAGCAACCTATAAAATTTTGTGGATGTGAAGGAGATCACATGTATAAAGAATTTCCTCACTGAAGAGATAAAATGAAGACTATGGATAGCATAAAGAAAGAGGAGATAATAGACGATGTGAGCAAAAGCATGCCAAGGATTTATGTAGACTTGGACAATAGACAAGAAGACCATCAATACCACATGATTGAAGTGGAAGGTAAGATTGATAATTATCCCATATCTATTTTGATTGATTCTGGAGCTAGTCATAGATATATAGATCCAAATCTAGTTAAAATATTTAAATTAAAGAAATGTAAGAATGGAAAGTCTTGGTTAGTTCATCTAGCTAATAGAACCAAGAGAAGAATTAATGATCTTGTTAAAGAATTCCCTATAAACATGAATGGAATTAACACTAAGGAATATTTGAAACTCATGTCACTTGGGTCTTATGACTACTTTATTGGTATGGATTGGATAGAAAAGCATCGTGTTATTTTAGATTATTATAACAAGGTTTTCACATGTCTTGATGAGGAAGGGAGTTCAAGGATGTTGGAGTTACTTCACACACACCTAGGATTTAGTTTTACTAAGGTCATAAGGTTTTTCATATGTTTATTAGTCATTATACAGTCTCCTAAAGTTTAGGGGAGAATATTCCACCTGGAGAATATTCTCTTCAGTTGACACTCCAGTTTGACTAGTTGAGTTGCGTCTAGATGTTGCATTGGTTTTGTCACCATGAAACATTGGGATCATCACCATAATAATGCACATTAGCCTTGGTTTCATAACCACAATGGTGCATTACCTTTGATTCCTTGATATAATCCTCACTACAATCTATTTCAGTCAGTTAACTGAAGACTGGTTGACTAGTTAACTCAACTAGGTGGCAGTTCACTCCCATAACTGTGTGAGAGACTAGACTAGGTGGAAGTTCACTCCCATAACTATTGGTGTGTGTATAGATCACTCTAGAACACCATTATGGTGCATTGGTTCTCCTCTAGTGCGCATTGATTGAGTTATACAGAGTATATCATGTGTAAATTATTCATTATTCATTACGGTTAATGAGAATTCTTCCATTCTTTCTCTCTTGCTTCTTCTTTCTCAATTTCTCTTTGAAAATGTGTGTGGTGTTTTCTAGATAGATCTATTCTATGTAGTTTCAACACATTTACATGGTATCAGATCTGATTTACTACTAATAAAAAACTACACCAAATTATTTTTGTAGGTACTGGTGTTATTGGATAAATCGGTGAATGCAGACATAAACTAATGTCCCTAGATCCACATGGATCTAGAATAAAACAAGACAGGACACGACGCTTTCCCTAAGCTAAAATCATTGAATTTACTACCAAATAAGGAATGGATGACATACCTTTAGATATCACTTCATTATATCTTTGTTTTCCCCGCTTCGCTCCAGTTCTCTCGTGAGATCAAATCTGCAATGACACAAACCAAGAAAAGTGAAAGAAAAAATAGTATATTCAATGAAAACTTAAACATGTGATCAAGGAGTCATGTAATAAAATGAGAATGATTTTATTGGAAAGAAACATGCCACCATATTATATTAATAAAAAGTGGAAGATACAACCAAACTACCTTGATGTCGCAAGTTCCCTTGCAGTGGTCCTTTGTTCCAACACATACATACACTTGCTCCGAATCTATATGAAGATGGTCCACAAAAGATTCATGGAAAAATGGAGACCTCAAGAATCAACTGAACAAGATTCCTCACACAGTCTTCAGCCTATTATTTCATCAGTTCCTTGCTTAATCTTGCTTAACCTTTTCCATGAGAAACCTATCATTATATAGGAGAAGGAGAAGTGGTTAAAGAGATGAGGATGATCCCACCAAATTAGAGAAGCCAGTAGGATCACAATCATACGGATTCCACCTCACATTATAGAAGATCCTCCTTCTAGAACCTTCGTGAACTTCTTTCTTCTTTTAGTTTTCAAACATCGTCGCACCCTGCCTATATAGTAGCCTACAGAAACCCTAGGAGCCAGGTATAGAGCAGCCTGCGGAAATCAAACATTTCTGCACTGTGTATTACTCCTAGCCTGCGGACTCCTTCTAAAAACAAGCCTTTTAGAGGAAGAAATTAGTTATTTTTATCATGCAAAAGATCCTTTTGAGAGCTTGGACACATGCTTGTAGAATCATTATCAGGGTGACCAAAATAATGTGTAACATAATGCCCCCCAATGTATGAGGCTGGAACTCATGACAGTCAAAATACTTTGTAAAATGCATCTGTGTGTCAGGAACAAGGAGCGTACCAATCAAGAACCTAAAAAAAATCAAGCATATGCACAATATTATACCATTTCTGAGGTAGGCATTCCCATGCTCATACTACAAGTGATTTGAATCATAAATGTCAATCATGGCCACCAATCATACACCGTGGATCCATGTTATAAATAATGCTACATAGCCACCAGGAATACACTGTGGATATATGTACTATAAATCTCAAAATCATACATAGCCACGAGACATACAAAGTGGATCTATGTGTCAATACAAATAATAAATACTCCATCACAACCTGGACCAAACTGATGAGATCCAGGGTCTTCAATCCTGTCTTCCATAAGTACGAATCTAACCATGTGATTACAAGTGTTGAAGTCAAACATGTTAGAAACCACTTGATTACCGGTCAGTGATGAAAACTGTTAACAAGTGCGAGGGAAATCACCATTGATGTCATTGACTCCCAAGGTACATCAATACAATCCATCGAATGCGAATAAATGAGATGAAGTTGAACAATCGATAGAATGTCTCAATCAGGGACCAATGATGTGAATCCACTGTCAAAAGCGAAGAAACCTTCCATTGAGGCATGCAAGCTCTAAGGTACTAAATGATTTCTATGTCTAATTCCCAGATGATGAGTTGAAGTCGATAAGAAAAGACTCGCCATGGGAGGGCCTTGATGTATCCCCCATCAATGACACGAAATAAGTAACATATTTAGGGTAGATCAAAGTATGAAAATGATTTTAAATTGACACGGGGAAGGCTGACATGGTAGGAATTGCCAATTGCAGATGGCCGACTCGAAAGAGGGCTTTTTTGGACTTCTCTTGAACATATGAATGACATGACAATGGTCTTGGAAGAATTGACTCAAATATGACCCAAGATATCAACTTGTGGAAAATCATATGAGAGACAAATGGATTTCCCAACCCGGATTCAAATGACGAAGGGGGGTGTCATGTTCAAGAGCGACTATTACTTCCACTAACACAAATACAAAGACACGTTTCTTTCCCAAATTCTCCCCAACCATTTCTGGCGAGTAACTCTTTATTTTTATGCAAGATTGAGGAGGATAACATATTCTTATTGATGTAAGCTCATCCTTCATATGAGTCCCTCAAAGTATGTTTAACGAACCCTAAGGAGTGGTTCGGTCCCATATGGGTATTTCGATGTTTGTTTAACGAGTCCAAAGATAGAAAACTCGGGTTTTTTTCATGTTTTGAGAGTCTAAATAACACTTCAAGAGAACTCTCCCAGTTCCTTTTTAGTAAAGTAGTTTGATAAGACCAAAAAAGAGATAAACTATCACTCAATAGAAGTTTTTATTCAAATACTTTAACAAACGTGAAAAGAACAAGGTCGCTCAACAATCTTTTCGTTTTTATGGAGCATGAAAAGAGCTTAAAGGATACTCCATAAGTTTCAATTTCCGTGTTACCATGACGAGTATGAAAAGATGAAAAAAGGATACTTGGTTGCGTTCTCATTGATGTACAAGTGCGAGAATCAACAAAGACTGAACTCGAGGTTTTTCCTGAAAAACCTAAAAGTATCTGTACATATGACAAATATAAAGACAAATCAAGAAAAGTATCTATATTCCATCATCCAAGCTTGTAGATCATTCATCTATGAAAAAATGAAACACTCAAAGTACCATTAAGACATTTGGTTTTTAGGCAAAATGAATAAAAATAATATAAAAATCCAATAAATATAGTAAAAAGTGAATAAATATGGGTGAAAACCTTTTTTACCATTTCATTGTTACCTTGCCAAAAACTTGTCCAAGAAACCTCTTTTTTCCTCAAACTTCCTTCGTCAATTGTAGGAGGTATGGGTGATTATTCAACGAACAGATTCCGCCAATAAGTTAATCTCCTTATGCTCTATCTTTTCCATGGATTGTTTTTTATTTTCATTGGTAAAAAAATAGTTTTTGAGTCGTTTTTTAGGCCGAAAGATGCGCGCAGGTGTTTCTACAGGTGGAGTATATCGGGACCTGCAGAAACCTATGGTTTCTACAGGTGGGATTTATTTCACCTGCGGAAACACCACACTCTGTAAAAAATCTACCTGTGGTGGGCGAAAACTCAAAAATTCATGTGTGTTTTAACCAATAAAAAATTACCAAGGATGCAAGATCAAAATGCTAACTTCCTTCTTATGGCTCCATTGTAGGTTTTGATCATCAGAATGTTGGAGTGGAGAGAAAGAGAACACAAAGATGATGATATCATCATTGCGAATGATCTGGGCATCCTTAATGCCCTCCGACAATGTGGGCTCCTAAAATTCTTTAAGATTTAGGGCATGAGAGCCCAACTAAGGCTTCTCGAGTACTTGGTCCACATGTGGGATGTGGATCAACATGTGTTCCATGTGGGAGTCCACACAATTTCCCTAGATATCAAATATATCTATTTTCTAATGGGGTTTTCACGTTGTGGATCCCATGTGACTTTGACAGGAGGCAGAGGTGGTGGTATTCCTATGAGCGAGTATGTCTACCGATACTATGACCCTGAGGCTGAGAGACGCAAGGGCAAGGTTTCCATCAAGGGCGTCCAGGATTTACCCCTCCGGACCTTTGTTTTCACCATTTCATGTATGGAGGGGAGTGCATATACTCACATGGCACTCCAAATTTATTTTCAATATGCGGTGGAGTGCATGGAGCCTCAGATTTTTAACTGGTTGGATGTGGTTCTTCACAGTATGAAGAAGCAGTTGACAAAGAGCAGAAATGGCGAACTAAAACAGTTCGGGCACGGATCTATTTTGGTGTCTTTATTCCTTGAGAGAGTTCCCCATCTACGCTTACAGGTAGAGTGGGGCCTGTTAGCCCCACGGGATCTCAGGATGAAGAGGTGGTGCGACCTCATGGCTCGGCACGTAGCAGACCCCATCATAAAATACAATGATTCTTTCTTTGACTGGTTGAGGCCTTAGATACTGATGATAGACAACTATGCGTATGTCATCTTGGATTTCAGAGGCGATACAGACTTGGTTCTACCTACAAATTCTCAATGGGGGGATCTAGGTAAGAAGAACATTTTGGTTTTATAATGTTTTTGTAAATTTTGATATATAAAATGTTTCTTAATATTTTTAATCTGAGGAATAATAAAAAATTCTTTTGACAACATAGATGTAGGGCCACATTGTCCTCCAGGTACATCCCCTATCTAGAGACGAGGGGAAACAACTCAGGCAAGAGGATGGGATAGTGGTGACTATGAGGTGATCGAACAGAACCTAGAGGGGTTGACTACAGATGTCCTAGACATCTCTATTGATGAGAACCCGAGGCGTTATCAGTGCCATACTGTGGGAGTATCTGGTTCTATTAGTTGACTACTCCGTAGGGTAGCATGACCAGTTGTATGTTATCATGAGAGGCATCCATGATGCTATTTTGTAGAAGCCATGGGCTTTATATTTCGCTATTTTGGTCTTCGGAAAAAAAAAATTTGTAATTTTTTTTATCATTATATATACATGAGGCTTCTATCGGCTTACTTTTCTTTATATACAACACATGATTGGATTTATAAATGTCTCAAATGTTTTTATAACACATAATTAGCTAATGCATCTGTTAATGTATTTAGACATCTAGGAATGTGTTGATACTCAATATAATCAAAATAACGTTCCAAGAGGCGAATTCGTAAATATACCCTTAACAAAGTAGGACTTCAGATAGTATAGACATTACTTAACCGTAGCACCACTAGCTATGAATCAAGTCATACAACAAGGTGACAGATTCCAAGTGAAGTAGCGTCGGTCAACAATTCGATGACTGCACTATATTCTTCTATATTGTTAGTTGCACAACCGAGAAAAACACCGTGTAGACTGATAAGTTCATTCGTAGGTGCGTAGATTGCCCAAGCAACAAAAGCTAAGTTCTGGGTACTATGACTAGCGCCATCGGCGAAGCCAATGTAGGGTAGTGAAGACACCGACATCTGGAAACCAAGCACAATGCAAGGTAAGAAGTTGGGGGTCAAAACCAATTAACAAAAAATCACACAAAAAAGTAACACACAAGAGTATGATATAGTAAAAATACAAACACTCATGCGAAGAGTTCCTAAGCATATTACTTCTTTAAGTAAATCCCATTTTTGGGTTCACTCAAAGGAATTCCATCATAATATACTAACTCATAGGCTCCCTTATCCAACACTCGTTTGATGAAATAAGGGTCATGCCACATATCCTAAAAAATTTTGACCCCTAGTAAATCATGATCTTGTTCATAGAGGAGAACTAGATCACCTTCAAAGAAAATAGGCGGCTTGACATGCTTGTCGTATCGGGCTTTTACGTGTTTCTTCTGGGTTTCAATAACTAGGGTGGCGTCATGACAAGTTTCGTCTAATTGCATCAGATACAATAGACGTTCTTCCTCGGTAGAGGTGTTTGGGAGAAGTTCAACGGCTAGCTTCAAAGATGGGATCTCACATTCAATTGGCAGGACAACTTCGATACCATACACAAATTAAAAAGGCATAAATCCCATGGCAGACTTCACGGATGTCTAATAGTCCCATAATGTTGAAAACAACATTGTGTGCCAACTTGTCTTGTGAATTCCTATTATCCGCCAAAGCATCATGATAAGAATCTTGTTTATCACTTCAACTTGGCCATTGGCCTGTGGATAGTAGGGGGTTGAGTTTTCATGTTGAAGACCCAACTTTTTCAGTAAGCTTGAACATCATGAAATTTTGAAAATGACTACCGTGATCAGTGACAATAGCTTGCGGGATTCCAAATCGCATGATGATATGATTGAATATGAATAGGGATGTAGTTTTCCTGGTATTATCAAATGTAGGCATCACCTCATCCCATTTCGTGAAATAATCCATGGAAACGATGATGTATCCATGCCACCCGGCCAAGTGAGGGTTACATGTCATGAAATCAATGCCCCATTTTGAGAAAGGTCCAATGGAAACTACAGGGTGTAAAGGAGCTGGGTGAGATCTTATCTTGTTATTGTACGTTTGACAAGAATGACACTTCTAGATGACAGTTATACAGTCTTTAAACAAATAAGGCCAGAATTACCCTGCTCATAAGATCTTTTGCGCAGTGGCATACCCAGACATATGACCACCACATGCTCCAGAGTAGTAGTCTTTCAAAGCATTCTCAGCCTCATCAAAGGTGAGACAACATTGGAAAATAGAGTCAACACCATGACGATAGAGAGTGTCACCGATAATTATGTATTGACATGATTGATACTGTATGCGATGATGGTCTGTACTAGAGAGGTCTGGTCAAAAATTTTGAGTCTGGATATAAATGATAATATCTCCATACCAGGCATCATCAGAACTGATTAGAAAAAGGGATTTGTCAGGTAAGGAATCCCCTGCCACATTTTCTGCCTGAGTGGAGGGAAGGTCACATATCAATTCGTCAAACACCAATGATTTCTTAGACTTAGCACATTCAAACTCTAAGTTGAACTCCTGGAGAGTAACTATCCATTTGGAGTATTTCCCCCCTAGAAATTAGCGTGTAAGGATATGCTGCATAGGATTGCAATCGAAAATGATAGTGGTCTTGCGTAATAGGATATAGTGACGAAAATGTTGGACAACTTGAACAGCTGCCAAGGCCAATTTTTCCACATGTAGGTATTTGGCTTCGATAGTCGTGAGACTCTGACTCAAATAATAAATTACATTTTCTTCATGCGAATAATCTTCTTGGACTAAAACCATGGCAATGGTAGAGTTCGAAGCGACAAGGTAGAGGAAATAGTCTCGACTATAATTTGGTGCGAAAAGTAGTGGTGTTCATGTTAGGGAAAGTTTCAAATCTTTGAAGGATTTGTTGGCAGTCTCATCCCATACAAATTTGTAACCCTTCTTCAACAGTCGAGTAAATCCTAGTGTTAACTCAACGTAGTTGGGAATGAATCGACACAAAAAGTTTTCCTTCCCTTGCAAACTTTAGAGCTGGTGTACTGTAGAAGGAGGAGGTAGATTAAGGATGGCCTCAACCTTCAAAGGATCCACCCTAATTCCATGAAGTGACACAATAAAACCTAGAAGTTGGATGGACTCCACACAAAAAACACATTTGTGTGGGTTTAAACGTATACGATAGTAACGATAGCGAAGAAAAATGGCTTGGAGATGGGTTAGGTGATCTTGGCAGTGCATGGTGTTATCACATAAATTTGTAAAGGGGTGTTTTTCCTAAGAATTTGGCCCTTTGGTGAAAGAAATGAAGAAAAGGGAAAAAAACCCACAAAATCGTGTTATCCTATGTTTTTGGGCCTAGGCATGATTGTGCTAATCGGCATGTAAATCTGGGTGGCTGAGATATACATGCCCAGATCTACGGTGTGTGGTCCATACCAGACCCCCCTCAGATTTCAGCCTTTAACAAAAGGGGGGGGGGGTCTGAAAAGTGGTTTCCCCCATTGGGCCCACCAATATCGTGGCACATTCTCTTCATTTTAGACCCCCCCGCTCCAAACTTCTTACCAACCCCCCCCCCTCCGGAATAGCTCCCTAACTGCTCTCCCTTACCACTTCTTCCTCCTATTTCCATTTGTCCTCCACTCCATATCTCTCTTTCTCCAATCACATCGCCCACTCTCCCTCCTCGTCTCCTTATGGCACACCTGTCCTCCACCCACCTTCAAGTCATGTCCCCTTATCACTCCCGCCTATCATCTCCTGCCATGTTTTCTACCACTCACCTCCATCTGGGAAGATGGTCCCCATCCTGCCTACTATTGCGGCCTTTCCTCTGCCCCCACATCATCACCTCATGCCACTTCACCTCTAACTTGTCCTGGCCTAGTACCCATGTTTTCCATCACCCATACTTTCCTGGTCACCTTCCTTCTGCCGCATTTTTCCATATGGCCATCTCTCGTCTCACCTACACGTCAATCGCACCATCATCCCCTCCAGATCCTCATCCACGTCCGCCAACTGGGTCCCCTTGTATCGGTCCAATGAAGTAGTCGAAGGCCAATGAGAAGCCACCACTTCCTTCAGCTGTAGAGTTGACTTGGAACTCTTTGATCCCGAGAAAGTAGTTATTAAGGCAGGTGATGGTGGTTGAACATCATTTCCACCATAAATGAAAATCTCAGGAAAGGACCGCCAGTTATTCCACTCAGCCACAGGCTCGTTCTGAAGCACGATTACATCTAGAAGAGTTTGCGTCTAACCAGAGACTGCACGTGCATTCTTCTAGGAGGCATGAAGACGTAACGACTTCAATGTGATGACTCGAACTCACTGTTGCGATTTTGGTTCTGAGTTTATAGGATTCATTCTCGTATTTTGTTAGGGTTGATGGTAGATCTAATCTCTCGATTGTAAAGTTTTGATGAGGCCTCTGGTTCTCTGGTTGTTTATTATCACTTGAGACTTCTTGTTTAATGGCAGTCAATTTCTCTCTCATTTATTTTTCCTTTGATTCTGAAGCTCGAGCATGGGTCATCCAGTCAAGTTTTTTTATTTTAATGTAATGTAGATTTGATCACAATACTGTCACAGCATTTTAGTTTCTTGAAGTCTTCAGATCTAAGAGGATATTATATCTGAATATTTTCCTCTATAGGATGCTAGCAGACTGGATGTCCATATAAGACCTTCACATTTTCTTATCATTCTCTTCTGCCTACTCACCACTATGCAAACTTACCGACTGAAGTTAAATCAAGACCTCATTTTTATATGCGCACCAACCCAGCTTTCTGAGTTAAAGTGATATAATCTTGAGACTACATCCATTAGACCACCCTTTAAATCATTTCATTCTGACATAACTAATGGGTATCGGGCTTACCTCTGATGCAATCTAGAGCTGGCTCCTGGTGCTAACATTTTTGGTGCCGCTACCAGGGACGAAGTTCAAGATTCTCCTTGGGATTGAATGACAAAGCTTATTAGTTTTGAAGGTGCATCATAACCCAGTACATCAAAATTGCAATTGTGCACCTGGAAACTCCACTGTGGTGACTCCATTGATGTGAATCCATAGGCAACTCCATTGATCCAGTTGTGGATTCCAGAGGTAGGCATATGAGGTCCACTCCACAACTGCCTTTGGCAACACCTGAAGCTGACCCAAAGAAAATTATTAGAAAGGGAAAGGCCCTTCATCAAAGTACTTCTACTGTTGAACCAGGTATTTCTGATGATTTTCATTATCCTATAGGAACTCCAATTTCTTCTTTTCAGCCTTTTGTTATACCTTCGGTTGGAGTTTCCTGAAATTTGAATTTTGGGAGTGTTCCTATTAAGTTTTCCCCTCCTGTTCTGGGATTGGAGGGAGAAATACTTGTCACTCCTCGCTCTCCTGAAGTTGTACTGTGGTTTAGACCCAACACCTTAGAATATTTTCCTACCTCGAGCTTTACCACTCCTCCTCCCGTTAGAGTTATTGATTTCATAGAAAGGGAAACATTTGTTCCCCCTAGTTCGATAGCCTTTTATCCCAATCCTCTATTTTTTCTCTTTCCTCTTGGAAGCTCAGTTCCAATCTCCCCTTTTCTAACACCTTATCCTCCTGGTTCTCCTCCACCTCATATCCCTATGGAAGGCGCTAATCCTCCTAGAAGCAGAATGGATGCCATGGTGGCTGCAAGATATGCCCCCCTGGTCTTACCTCAACCAATGAATGGTATCCCTGCTGGAGATTACCTGAAATATATCTCTAAGTTCACTAGAGAAGAGGACATAATTGATGAAGAGAACCTTGTTTCCTTCTACAGTTATGCAGACAATCTAAATATTGAAAATGAAGATGTATGGATGAGATTCTTTGTCCAGAGCCTTGATGGTGAGGTTAGTAAATGGTTTATGGGATTGAACCCTAGATCTATCGCTGGTATTGAAGCTCTAGATGATGTCCTGTTGAGGCAATTGGGGGGGAAAAAAAGACTTTATGTATTATATCAAAGAGTTCAGATCACTAAAGATAAAAGAGGGAGAATCTATCTCTGATTTCTCCAAAAGATTCAACAAAACATACAATAAGATCCCTGCTAAGATAAAGCCTATTGAAGCCTCTACCAAAATTACTTATGCTAGTTCTTTTGACCATGAATTCTCCCACATGCTCAGAGAAGGAAGAGCTACTTCCCTGACTCATATGAAAGATGCATCCCTGGAGGTAGAATCCAATGTGTTAGCAGTTGACATGCTTAGGAGAAAAGATGATAGAGATAGAGGAGGATGAATATCTGAGGCCTCAACCTCTAGTTCTTATACATCCCACCTTCAAGTAGACGAATTGAACAAGATGGTGAAGTCCCTGTCTGCAGAAATGGATAAGATGAAATTTGAGGGGAAGCAAGGTTACAAGAACATCCCAAATGATGATAGCAGATGCAACTTCAGGAGGTCTAATAACAATGATCCTCAGATTATGTCAAGGGAACAGAGGGACAGAGATAGGAATGATCAGAAAATTCAAACCCCCCTTCAAAACAACCTTGTTATTGATGAGGAGAGGGAAGAAGAGGAGCATGACCTTGAAATTCATTATATTGGAGACACCTCCCATTTTCTCCATTTAACTCAATCTACCTATGAGGAGTACCTCATGAACAGTCAAATAAATGAGCTAAGTAAGGGGGAGAAGACCAGTAATAGTGAAAATAAATACAACCTCATGTCTAAGAAGAAATAAGGGAATTCCGACATCCTTGATCAACCTTCCATAGCAAGGAAGCCTGCTAAAGACACAACAAATAGAAGCAAAGAAAAGAAAGCTCAAAATCCCCCACCAATAGCCAAAGATCTTGTCTCAGAGGTAAGAGAGATTCTAAAGCCCCCTTCCTCCTTTAGCTTTGAGCATGAAATTCAAAAGATCAGAATCCTTGTCCCCCTTTCAGAGATAGTCAAGCACGAAAGCTTCAAAAGTTCCCTCTGTAAGTTGTTGTAGCCCGAACCACCCTGTCATTCCATAGAATCAGTAAACCTCCAAGATGAAAATCCAACAATCATCTTAGGTCCTATGGTAGAAGATAGAGATGATTCATCCCCTCCCTTCTACACATCATTGAATATACATGATAAGGTGCTGCATAATTTTCTGATGGAATCTGGGGCATCTCATAATCTCATGCCCAAAACTGTCATGGAAGAACTCGGATTATAAATCACAAAATATTATCATGATTTGTACTCTTTCGATTCAAGGAGGGTGCAATTTTTCCGGGTCATCAAAGATCTAGTTGTGAACTTGTTTCACCTTCCCATGAAGAGTGTGGTCATGTATATTGTGGTGGTTGATGTTCCTCCCAAGTTTGGCATTCTCTTGTCAAGATCTTGGATAAAAAGACTTGGGGTAACCTTGCAGATGGACCTCACATATGCTACCATTCTTGTGTTTGGAGGGGAGCATAGAAGACTGTACAAAGAAGCTCAGTTGGCCTACATTATCAATGATGAAGAAGACCCCACCAATCATCCTATCTTTTCTCTTGATATTGATTTGGGATCTATCTTATTGCAGCTCACGGATTCCCCTAAGCCTCTTCTTGAGATCAGCAAGTCCATTACTCTCTGTGAAGATTCCCCTCCAATTACCTCTATGTGGAAAATGTTATTTGATTGAGCTTATTCTAGAGAAGGTGTTGGTGATGGAGTAGTCTTTGTTTCCCCTACTCATGAAACCATATCTCTGTCATACAAATTAGAATTTGAAATTACCAATAATGTAGCAGAGTATGAAGCTCTCATTTTGGGTTTGAGGGTTGCAAAGGACATGGGAATTGAAGAGATATCAGTATTTGGAGATGTTGAGTTGATTTCCCAGGAGATCGTAAATATTTTTCAAGMCAAACACCCTCGGCCCAGAAGTTACGGAAATGAAGTATGGGACCTCATTGRTAGTTTTTTCTTGGCTTTCAACATTTCATTTATTCCAAGGGAAAATAATGTCATGGACGATTCTCTAGTCATTTTAGCRAGCAATTTCAAAGTCCCTCTACCACCTAAACTCGGGTATGATGTAGAAGTGAAATATAGACCCTCTATACCTGACAATGTCAAGCATTGGAGAGTGTTTCAAGATGATCTTGAAATCAAAAGATTCCTAGAAATTGTTGAGGAKTTTTTTGTATTGCACATTGATCAATATCCTGACTCTGAAATGGAGCCTCATCTGAATGTTTTCTTGAAAAAGATTGTTGATCATCACATTGTCCAGCTACCCAACAATCACATCCCAAAGGGACTAGTTACTTTGGAAAGGCTTTTTGACAGAAATGATGTGGTAGTGAAGGGTAAAATATCAAATGATGATGCTGTGTGGTTGAGTGCAATATTGGTACAGAGCGGAATCCAAGATTTTTCAAATTATCAATCATCCTATCAAGGGAGAAGAGGGTCGAGTATACTGAGCTATTAAAAGAATTCACTGATGTATTTTCTTGGACCTACGAAGACCTCAGAACATATGACACCAATGTCATTGAATACAAGATCCCACTGAAGGAGGAAGCCAAACCTTTTAGGCAGAAGTTGAGACAAATAAATCCTATGTTACTGCCTATTATGGAAAGGGAGGTGAAGAAGCTTTAGGATGCTCAGATTATTGTTCCTTTGAGATATTCTGAGTGGGTGGCCAACCTGGTCTCGGTGAGGAAGAAGAGCAGAGAAATAAGACTCTGTGTCGATTTCATAAATCTGAACAGGAGCTATAGGAAGGAAAATTACCCCCTGCCTAAGATGGAACACATACTGTAAAGGGTAACTGGTGCATCTAGTATTTCCATGATTGATGGATTTTCTGGCTACAATCAAATCTCGGATCTTCCTAAAGATAGAGAAAATACAACCTTCACCAATCCTTGGGGAACATTCATGTATGCCAAAATTCCCTTTGGATTAATGAACGCAAGAGCAACCATTCAGCGAGCTATGGTAATTTCCTTCATTGGGGAGAAGGATAAATTCATGGTCATCTATCTGGATGACATAATAGTCTTTTCCAAATCTGATAAAGAACATTGTTGTCATCTGAGGAAAGTCTTATTAAAGTGCAGAAGGTTTGGCCTTTCCCTAAATCCTAAGAAATCATTGTTTTCCATGAAGGAGGGAAAGTTGATAGGGCACATAGTATCAACTGAGGGTGTCAGAATTGATTCAAGCAGGGTAGAAGCTATCCAAACCTTATCACTTCCTAGATCCAAAAAAGAAGTTCATTCCTTCCTGGGAAAAATTAATTTTTTAAGAAGATTTGTTTCAAATTTTGCCGAATTGGTGAAGCATATCACAGTCATGCTCAGGAAGGGGAATGAAGTAAAGTGGACTATTGAGTCTAGATAATCCTTCGACCAAATTAAAAAGGAATTGACTGAAGTGCCTGTGCTAATCGTCCTGATTATTCGAAGGATTTTTTTATTTTCTCTTTTGCTTCTTTTGATACGGTGGCAGTTATTTTGTTGCAAAAGAATGTTGAAGGGATGGAGAAGCCAATTTATTTTTTCAGCAAGGCATTGAGAGATGCAGAGGTAAAATATGACATCATGGAGAAACAAGCCTATGTCCTAGTGAAAGCTCTCAAATCTTTCAGAGTCTATGTTTTTCATTCAAAAACCATTGCATATGTCCCTTTATCTTCTGTGAAGAACATTCTCATACAACCTGAAATAGATGGGAGAAGGAGCAAGTGGATTGCCAAGATCCTTGAATTTGATCTGGAAATAAAACCCACCACACTAGTTAAAGGCCAAGGATTAGCCAATATGTTGGCTAAATCTAATTGTAAGGATTTGGGGGTTAACTTCATCAACACTTGCTCACATGATCAGAAAGCTGAGTTTTCTATAAAAATCCATAGGATATCCCTCCACTGGAAGAATGCACATGGTATAAATATGTTACATATTTTCCACAAGAATTAAGGCCTCCAGATGGTATGGGAAAAACCAAGGCAAGAGATTTAAAGATCAAAGCAATTAGATATTGCCTTATTGACTAGGTCTTGTATTGGAAAGACCCTCTAGGTGTGATTCTAAGATGTTTGGACCCATAAGAGGCTCAAAAGATTATGTTTCATATCCATAGTATCCTGTGTGGGGGACATCATGTTTAGAGGACCACATCCTATAAAATTCATAGGGTTGGGTACTGCTGGCCTACTCTCTTCACTGATGTTTGTGCGAAGGTTAGAGCTTGTATTAAATGTCAGAAATTCTCTGGGAAGCAACAGCTCAAGTCTCTGCCTTTGAAGCCTATAGTATCTTCAGGACCCTTTCAACAGTGGGGCCTAGAATGTATTGGGGAAATTCATCCCGATTTGAGTGGTCAACACAGGTGGATCTTAATTGCAACAGAATATTTCACCAAGTGGATAGAATTTATCCCCACAAGGAGTGCTTCTCACAAAGTCATCATTGGTTTTCTTGAAGATATTATAGCTAGGTTTGGTTATCTGAATAGAATCATTACTGATAATGCTGCAGCCTTCAAGTTTGATCCATTAATCAAGTTTTATGAGCAGTTTGGAATTTCATTAATCCACTCTACCCCTTACTACCCCCAAGGCAATGGATTAGCAAAGTCCTCCAACAAGAGCCTTATTAAGATCATTAAAATATTGTTAGAGGATAATAAGAAGGCATGGGATTCAAAGCTCAATTTTTCTCTATGGGATGACATGATGACAACAAAGAGGTCTCTAGGCACCTCTCCTTTTAAGCTTGTGTATGGAACTAAAGCCATTTTCCCTTCTCAGCTCTCTCTGCATGTGGAAAAATTCTTCCAATTCTGTCAAGAAGAGCCTGATGATATGATCAGAAGGATGCATCAACTGGTAGAAGTGCAACAGACCAGAGAACAGATGATAGACAAAGCACATGACCGTCAATGGAGAATCAAGCATGCCTTTGATAGGAAGAACAGTAAGGAGGATTTCCAGCTGGGAGATCTAGTACTAAAATGGGATGCACCCAAGCAGGACAGAGGAAAGCACAACAAGTTTGAAGCCCTATCGATCGGGCCCTTCAAAATATCTGAGATATATATAAATAATACATACAGGTTTCATATTTTGGAGGGTGATCAAGTTTTTGGTGGCCCTATAAATGGGCATTTTCTCAAGGAATTCATTATTTGAGCCATGAGTGGCTCCCATGTCTTTGTAAATATTGTTTTCCTGCTTGTTTTTTGGTTTTAATGGGTGAATCAATAACCCAACAGTAAGGCACTGGAGCTGTAGAAGATTTCTTGGCATCTCATAGGGAGCAATCCATCCCCCATGGAGCCTAATGTTATCACATAAATTTGTAAAGGGGTGTTTTTCCTAGGAAGTTGGCCCCTTGATGAAAGAAATGAAGAAAAGGGGAAAAAAACCCATAAAATCGTGTTATCCTAAGTTTTTAGGCCTGGGCGCGATTGTGCTAATTGGCACGTAAATATGGGCTATTGAGATCTGCGCACCCAGATCTATGGTGCGTGGTCCATACCGGACCCCCCTCATCTTTTTTCCTTTAACAAAGGGGGGGGATCAGAAAAGTGGTTTCCCCCATCGGGACCACTGATATCGTGGCACGTTCTTGTCATTTCGGATCCCCCCCCCTCCGGAATAGCTCCCTTACTACTTATTCGTCCTGTTTCCATTTGTCCTCCACTCCATATCTCTCTTCTACCCATCACATCGCCCACTCTCCTCGTCTCCTTATGGCATACCTATCCTCCACCCACCTACGGGTCACGCCCCCTTATCACTCCCGCCTATCATCTCTTGCCAGGTGTTCTACCACTCACCTCCATATGGGAAGATGGTCCCCATCCTACCTACTAATACAACCTTTCCTCTACCCCCACATCATCACCTCATTCCACTTCACCTCTGACTTGTCCCAGTGCAGTATCCATGTTTTCCTCCGCCCACACATTCTCAGTCACCTTCCTTCTACCATGTTTTTCCATATGGTCATCTCTCATCTCACCTCCACGTTAATCACACCATCATCCCCGCTAGATCTTCATCCATGTCTTCCAACTAGGTCCCCTCGTAGCAGTCCAATGAAGTAGTTGAAGGCCAATGAGGAGCCACCACGTCCTTCAGATGTAGAGTTGACTTGGAACTCTCCGATCCTGAGGAAGCAGTTATTAAGGCAGGTGATGGTAGTTGAACATCATTTCCACCATAAATGGAAATCTCAGGAAAGGACCATCAATTATTCTAATCAACCACAGGCCCATTCTGAGGCACGATTGTGTTTGTCAAAGGTCGCATCTAACCAGAGACTACACGCGCAGTCTGCTAGAAAGGATGTAGACGTAACACCTTCAATGTGATGACTCTAACTTGCTGCTGCGATTTTGGTTCTGAATATATAGGAGTCATTCTCATATTTTGTTAGGGTCGATGGTAGATCTAAGCTCTGGATTGTAAAGTTTTGATGAGGCCTTTGGTTCTCTAGTTGTGTATTATCACTTGACACTTTTTGTTTAATGGAAGTCAGTTTCTCTCTCATTTCTTTTGCCTCTAATTCTGAAGCTCGGGCATGGGTGATCCAATCGAGTGTTGTGATTGTAATGTAATGTAGGTTTGATTATAGTATTGTTGCAGCATTTTAGTTTCTTGAAGTCTTCAGATCTAAGAGGATCTTATATCTGAAGCTTTTCCTCTATAGGCTGCTAGCAGACTGGATGTCCATAGAAAACCTTCACATTTTATTCTCATGCTCTTCTGCCTACTCACCACTATGAAAACTTACTGACTGAATTTAGATCAAGACCTCATTTGTATATGCCCACCAACCCAACTTTCTGAGTTAAAGCAATATAATCTTGAGACTGCATCCATTAAACCACCCTTTAAATCATTTCATTGTGACAAAACTGATGGGTATCGGGCTTACCTCAAATGCAATCCAGAGGTTACTCCTAGTGATAACACATGGAATGGGTCGATAGATCATCCAGATATGGTTGTACGATGTGATTGATATCGTGATAAGCATAAGGCACAGCATGTTGAAAAGTCACACTAGCATTCTTCAAACCGAAAGGTAGTTTCTGGTAGGCTAAGGTACCCCAAGGAAAAATGAAAGCAGTTTTGTGTTGATCTGTGGGTAAAATGTTAATCTTATTATAGCCATAGAAACCATCCATTAAAGAGAATATTTCTCTCCTGACACAATCGTCAATGATCTGGTCAATGAAGGGGGTTGGAAAGTGGTCTTTGGGACAAGCTTGATCAATATCCCTATAATCGACGCATACACGGATCATGCCTTAATTTTTATTAACCAGAACCAGATTGGAGACCCAATTGGTTAAAGCCACAGGTTAGATAAAGCTAGCTTTAATAAGTTTCTCAACCTCAATCTTAATAGTGGTGACTTTACGCGGGTGGAACAGGCGAAGTCWYTGTCGTACAGGTCTGGCGTCCGTGTAGCACCACTTTTTTTGTTACCAAGGCTTAATCATTCTAATACCAATCTGTAACACACCTTTTACATAGCTCATATAGGAATTATATAATCCACATGCATTTAAGAAAAGAAATACATTTAAGCTCAGAGTAAACATATTATTTACTGCTATAATATACAATCAATAGCATTAACATTAAATTGATATGCACAATAGAATACATGATAGTTATAATTACACAGATATGCATAATTATGAATAAAACATCATCTGATACTTATCTTTGAAAACCTTGGCGATTCCACCAACCATGTGCAGGCCTTCCACGAACCTCCCAGCCTTAGACCACACTRCTCGTCARCTGAGTAGTGGGTCACCCCTGAGCTGGGACTAAGCTCAACCCCAAGGCAAGGAATCCTAGGCTAGGCTGAGGTTACAGGGWAAACAACACAAAAWTACTCGAGGATTCTTCSCAGGATGCCATCTTATGCCCACTACTTCCAGACCCTCATTCCCCACATGCYTATTCCTCCTGGGAGTATACACCTTCAAAAGCACAKTCCATTGGTGCTACACCTCCCTCTCTGGGTCTCGACAAYAGGCCAAATCAGGAAGTCTAAGAGTCCAAAGCTGGTGCTAAACACTCTCTGGAAGAAACCACTTCCCAACAAACTCTCTCACCTGGAAAGAGTTTCTCATGGGCCTGACAACCTGCCTCTTCCAACAAYAGTCACCTCCCTCACCTGGAGAGAGGTCATACAAAGSCTCAATCACAACTTGCACTAGCCAGCAAGCCACACATAGTTTGACTMTGTGTGGCCACCACAACCAACTRGGAATACAGACACGGGCTTCCCAAATAGGCTCAACAATGACGGCAAGGTCTCACAGTGATGGTTTTCAAGATTACGTGACAAGAAATTCCTGTAGGGATCGACAAAGACTCCACARCTCAGAACGGAGAGGGTGAACCCAACTTTTCAGAAATGAACACAGGCTTTTCGGCTCTCAGAAAMAGAGGGTGTACAYAGATTTTCAGAAACAAAYACAGGCTTTTCCCGGCTCTTAGGAACACACAAGGTATTCTTGCAGAGGTTGGGTCGRTCSTATTGTTCAGAGCTTTGTACACGCTCAGGCAATYGGGTGGAATGGAGGAGGGACCCCTCTCAYGACTCATCTCGGCCGTTTTATTTGCATGCACCAGGGTTGACACTTGTCACCCTTGGAACTACATGTGTTCCATTAGCATGCATCCCCTTTGCACATTTTCCCCTTGCCAGAAACTTAGGATAAAAATAAACATAAAATKCACATGTTCTTTGGAATAATATTTTATTATTATTCCCAAGGCTTAAGCCCCTAGGCTTAGCCCATTTTCCTCCTTTCAGCCCCTAATTCCTTGCCCACTCTGTGGAAGCTCAGTCCCCCATCACTCATTCATCRTTCTCGGTYTGCACGYTGTGGTGTTTATATTTTATTAATGTCCTACATACATACAGGTACAAAATCAGGTCCTTGGCCTCCAACCCTTAGGCTCTCTGGCCTAACAATCACATAAGCCCAYCGGCTTATACAAACTTCACTCACCAGCCTATAAGAAATTTTTACAACTCATGTCATAAACAAGATTTACAACTGGGCTCGACCTTGGGGACATTACAATCCCCCTCCCTTATTCCTGCAGTGTCCTCAGTGCAACTTTACACAACATCTATAAGCTTTTCAAAATTTTCAAAAAGATGCGGGTACTCTTCCCGCATAGCATCTGCATGCTCCCATGTCGCATCCTCAGGAATGTACCAGGTCCACTGGACCTTTACAAGCTCTATAGCTTGATTTTGGAGCTGTTTTCTTTTCCTGTCCAATCTGCGCATAGGATGCACTTGCAGGACACCTTCTGGTTCCACCTGAATCACATTCCAATCGATAACATGATTAGCATTAGGTATATATTTCTTAAGAAGTGAAACATGAAACACATTATGTACAGTCATAGATGTAGGTAATTCAAGCATGTATGCAAATGGTCCAATCCTTTCCAGGATTTCAAAGGGCCCACA
Organism: Picea engelmannii; assembly: GCA_009831015.1. Classification (NCBI taxonomy): domain Eukaryota; kingdom Viridiplantae; phylum Streptophyta; class Pinopsida; order Pinales; family Pinaceae; genus Picea; species Picea engelmannii. Next base: position 289,492 of record ML789229.1, on the reverse strand, counting down.
AAATCTTGCTGCCAACTTGGCACAACTTCCCAACTTCAGGGAACTCCTATTAGTTTTCACTTTCAGGAAAACATGGTCACCCACTTTGAATTCTCTGTGGGTTCTGTTACTATCAGTGTAACTTTTCCGCCTGTCCTGGGCACTTTTAGATTCTATTTAATTCTTATCATTTGGTCTTCCATCTCTTTAAGCAGCTCAGGCCCAACTACTGCTCTGTCAACTGGATTATCCCAGCTCACTGGAGTGTTGCACTTTCTTCCATAAAGTGCTTCGAATGGGTTCATCTTCAACAATGTATGATACCCATTATTGTAGGCAAATTCTACCAAATGCAGGTAGTCTTCCCACCTTGATGGTTTATCCATCCAATACATTCTCAGTATGTCTTCTATTACTCTGTTAACACTTTTTGTCTGACCATCAGACTCAGGATGATATGTTGTACTAAAGTTCAGATTCGTTCGAAATCCCTTAAATAGTCCTTTACAGAAATTCAAGTTGAATTTCGGGTTCCTATCAAACACAATCGTTTTAGGAATTCCGTGCAAGCGTGCCACTTCTTTTAAGAAGATATCAACAACATCTGTTACCTTCTGAGTGGTTTTCAGTGGAATAAAATGGGTAGCTTTTGTAAGCTTTTCCACCACCACCATGATTGAATTATGTTTCTTTCTTGTTCTGGGCAATCTTGTGATAAAATCCATTGTCACCACTTCGCATTTCCACTTAGGAATGGGTAAAGGTTGCAACAACCCTACTGGGTGCCTATGCTCAGCCTTAACTTTCTGGCACTCCATACATCTGGTGATGTATTCAAGGATTTCTTTCTTCAGACCTGGCCAAAAGCAATGGCTTTTGACTACTGCCACAGTCTTATGATATCCAGGATGTCCAGCATAAGCCACGTTATGCATTTCTTTTAGAATTGCTAGCTTCAATTCTTGGACATTGGGTACATACACTCTGTTTTTATACAAAATTAATCCATCAGTTCCCAAGGTGTAACTTCCCTGGGTCTGTGGTATCTCACGCTGCTATAGCTTTGCTACCATACCTTTGTACTGCAAATCAACATTTGCAGCTTCCAAAATTATGTCCTTAATCTCAGTCTGATACATGATAATGGCTATAGCATGTAATTCGTGCACTTTTCTACTGAGTGCATCAACCACCTTATTTTCTTTCCCTTTGATATGCTTGATATAAAATTCATATTCACACAGAAACTCCAGCCATCTGGTTTGCCTGGCATTTAAAGTCGACTGATCAAATAAATACTTCAGACTGTTGTGGTCTGTTCTCAATTTGAATCTCCTTCCCATGAGGTAATGTCTCCATTTCCTCAATGTGTGGACGATTGCTGCCAGCTCTAAATCGTGAGTGGAATAATTCCTTTGATTCTCTTTCATCTTTCAGGACTCATAACAGATTACAAATCCCTCTTGGCTGAGAACTCCTCCCAGTCCCTCCTTACATGCATCTGTGCACACCACAAAATCCATATTTGGATCTGTAATATTCAGGATTGGGGCATTGGTTAACAGCTGCTTCAATCGCTGGAAACTGTTCTCACACTCTTCAGTCCACTGAAAATTCTTCTCCTTCCTTTGCAAGGAAGTAATAGGGTGAGTTGTCTTTGAGAATCCTACTATAAACCTTCTGTAATAGCCTACCAAACCCATAAAAGATCTAACTTCTGCCACATTGCTTGGTGCTAACCATTCTCGGATGGCCTCAACCTTTTCAGGATCCACAACGATCCCCTCTTGTGAAATAATATGTCCCAAGTAATGGATCTGCCTTTGATAAAATGAGAATTTTCTCAGCTTGGCATACATCTGGTGTTCTCTCAACACTTGCAGCACCATTCTCAGGTGTTTCTCATGCTCTTCCTCTGACTTGGAATACTCCAAGATGTCATCCAGGAAGACTATGACAAACTTGTCTAAATAGTCCCTAAATATACCATTCATTAAGAACATGAAAACAATAGGTGCATTTGACAGTCCAAACGGCACCACTGTGAACTCATAATGACCATAACTTGTTCTAAAGGCAGTCTTGTTGATGTCCTCCTCATTTATTCTCACCTGGTGATATCCAGATCTGAGATCTATCTTTCAAAATATTTTTGCATCCTTCAACTGATCGAAAAGATCATCGATCCTTGGCAGAGAATACTTGTTCTTGACAATTACCTTATTCAATTGCCGAAAATCAATGCACAGCCTCAACGTCCCATCTTTCTTCTTCACGAATAGGATTGGGGCTCCCCAAGGTGACAAACTGGGGTGAATGTACCCCTTCTTTAGAATCTCTTCAAGCTACAATTCCAACTCTTTCAACTCTAGCGTACTCATTCTATAAGGAGCTTTTGAAACTGGAGCTGCTCCTGGCATCAAATTTATAGAAAAATCGATGTCTCTCTTTGGAGGTAATCCAGGTACCTCTTGAAATACATCCTTGAACTCTGTGAGTACCTCCTGGTCTCCAATCCTTGAGACTTCATCTCTGGATGCTTCCTCCACATGGGCTGAAAATAATTGACAGCCTTTCCTATAACACTTCTTCAGCTGCATGGCTGAGATTTCTCTAACAGCCACAACTCTAGGAATTCCTTGGACTATTACCTGATTTCCCTCTTCATCCAGGCATGTAAACCTCTTGTTATGGCAGTCTAGAAGGGCATGGTGCTATTCCAACTAGTCCATCCAAATTAAGCAGTTGTAAGAGCCTAAAGGAAGAATATTCAATTCAGCCTTAGTGCTCAATCCTTTCATGTCCACTGAATAGGACTTAACCAATTCAATGACCTTCCTTTTGGTTCATGTGGCTAACTACACTAGCCAATACTTTTCAAGTTTGCTTCTTGTTAAACGCAAACTTTCCACTACCCTAGGATCTACATAACTATGGTTAGCCCCTGAATCAATTAAAATAATGAGTGGTCGGTTGTTAATCATACCTTCCACTTCAATCATGTGTGATTGAAATTCTGCTTGCTTGTTGTCCAGGGCTGCGTAGATCCTTGGCATCCTGAAGCCCATGTCCTCCACTGTTTCATCTTGTTGAACAATATGGACAGCTCTTGATGTGCCATTTTTATGGGGACAATCTTTGTATTTGTGGTTTCCTTTACAACCCCAACATTGAATGGGCGTCTGTCTCTGTATTTGTGCTCCCTCTTCAGTCATTCTTGGCTTTCTAAATGATGGCTATCCCTAAAGACTGTTTCTAAAAAAGGATGGCTTGTTTCCCTTTTGCCTTTGTTCCTTCTTAAACTTCCTCTGATCATTCCAAGCCTTCCGAATGGTAGGCTTTTCTCTTTGCTATTCAAATAAGAATTTAGCCCTTCTTATGGTTTCTTCCATAGTCTTAGGATCATCATACTGAATCTTGTCACCAATGGCAGGTCGCTGTCCACTCAAATACCTTTGAATCTTGACAGCCTCATCTTTGATGAATGAAACATACTTCAGTAGTTCAAAGAAACTTCATTCATATTC
>ML789229.1:209422-241904 GCA_009831015.1 Picea engelmannii | reverse complement strand
TGATTTTTATCCACCTAAGTGCCTATGTGTATTTGACTATCCCCTTTATAAGATGAGGGGTCTAAGTGTGGTGCAGTATTTAGAGCATGAATAACATCATTCTTAAGAAGGAAAATGACTTTCCCCACATCCCAAAACCTTACAATGTGAAATTTTAATCAAATGCATGGCCCCTAGTGCAGACAGAGGTGCACAGAGCGCGGGAGCGCGAGTAGAGTTGAGACAGAAAGTGCATGCGCATAGAGAAACGTTGTTACGAAAGCGCATGCACGCACGATGCACGTCTGTGGGGTGGAATACCCGCGCACCTGTGACAAACGGCCGAGAAAGAAAATCCGGATGGATTTCTCTCAATTCTCCTGTGAATTGACTGGTTAGCAGGTCGGCAGAGGCCGGTTTGTGCACCTCCAAGTTAAACAAACTAAAAGGAAAACAAAATAAACCCAAATGAGGGAGGAATTGATACATTATCCCCAATGGATTCGCCAATCTGTTTGCACCCTCTTCGTCACCTTGTGAGCAAATAAGAGGTGCTTACATGCCCAGTTGGGTCTTGTTGAGCATGACAACAGTAGAGGAAAGAGTTAGAGAAACAAAAAACAAAACTATAAGCAAGATATAAACTAATACAAACTAAAATCATAAGCATATGGATAAATAAATAAAAAAGACAACAAGACCAATATCACCAATGTTTTTAGGCTGATCAATTGATGAAATCAAAGCACAATGAAGGAAGGGGACCATGAGTCCCTTCTTCCTCCAAAGGAAGGCTCTTGTGCCCTCACAAACTTGCTCTCCTTACAATAAGAAAAATGAAAATGATAGTGAAAGAACTCCCGAGCACATCCACTCAATGGAGAGGTGGATAGCTCAATGAAATGGTGCCAATGTGTTATTGTCAAGGAGTGAGTCCTTAAAACAATCTAGGTAGCATAACATTACATGAAATTCCTTGAGAAAATGATGTTTCTTCATGGCCTTTTATAGCATTGCATTGGGTGATTATGTAACTCCTTTGAAGTGTGAAAAGGGGCTTTTTAGGGCTTCATTAGGTCTTCGACCAACCTACCATGTGGATTCAGCTCAGATTTGATGGTCAAATCGGCTTGGGAGCTGATCCATAAGTGGTTGGGAGGCCGACCAATTCAATAAATGTGTCGTTTAGCAGGTGCGTGGGTTTTTAAGCCAACAGCCGCGCATCGTGCACGTATGCACTAATTGTACATTCATGTTCCACACATGTGCGTGTGCACCAAACTTCTGTCAAGTGCCCTTCAATTTTTGGTTACTTTTTATAGTTTTTTTACCTTTCTGGAATGCTATGAAATTAATTCAGTGCCATGAATGACTTCGTTACTGTTTGATGATACTGAGTTCTTGTCGCCATGTGCGGAAGAAATTTCAGTGATAACACATGTATCCAAACTAGATAAAAAGGTCCAAACCTTCCAACCACATCTTCTTGACAACCTTCAACAAGCTAAGCAACGCAACTTGTCCAACAAGGAAAGCAGCTCATCAAGATGCAGATTCAACAAATGATTTTCCCTCTCCCCCAAGCACTCAACGCAATGGATACCATTTATTCCTAAGGAGGGAGGATTTATCTAGGTGGATATCGGTGGCCACCCACCTTTTCCAACTGGCTCAAAATAGTTTTGTGGCAATTTTGGTAATTTACTATTTTTAGTAGTTTTTAACTTCCGAGGCCATTTTGAGGGCCTAGATGAAGGTTTTTCAGGATAGATCTTCTCAATGATATTTGAAGACATGATTGAGCCCCAAAAATGAATCTCCTTGATGATACCTTTCCAACTGGATATCATGCACATAAAACAGAGATCGTATGCAAAAGTTACGACCCCGGGAAGTTGATGTACTAACTTACCCAAACAGGGTCCACATGACTTTTGGCGCTTCATCTCCTAGGGTTAGGTTTTTGGATGTCTAGTGTTTTTGTCATTCATTTTTATTGTAAAAAGGCCTTCATATCCTCATTGTAATCATCTTCTTGGGAATGAGAGTAGTTGTCACATCTCTTCTCAGAGATAAGTTGCCACCATTCTAGCGAGTCTTTCACTCTGTATTTTTACAGTCTCTGTACATTTCTTTCATTAATAGAAATCATGTATTACTATATCTATCTGTTTATGGTTGCATCTATGATACATTTATGTTATATTATTGTATATTTGTGATATCTCTGTGCATTTCTGTCACATACCCACTACCTAAATTGGATTTTTCTAGTCTTTTGCCGAATCAGAAGCCCTAAACATCCATCGAGGACCAGCGTAAGTTGGCGCTTTCTCTCTCCCCTCTCCCTGGTGTTCACGGGTCATGATCACGGTCCGAATAAATGCAGTGCCTCTTTCATATTCCGCGCCTCGGCGCTACAGTGATGTCGATTCGTTTGACTTGGTAACCGTCGAACCTCGACAGGGCTCGCGATCGTCCAATGGGGATGAATCCCTACAGGGTTAGCAAATGGCTAATAGGAACAAATCCCAATAGGGCCAGAGAACAACCAACGAGAAATGGTCCCATTGCATGGTTAAGTGGAATACAGGTGGAAGAGAGGGAAATGCGACACGGTAGTCCACATGACAGGAGGAGCCCCACTTCACACGCCATACTATTCCGGACCCCCCCCCCCATTAAAGGCAGAATGGAAAGGGGGCTCCGGAATCCACCTAAGCGTCGTTGATCATGATGAGTTAATCTCAACCATTTGAGAGTTGCGTGTCCAATTCTGGACCCCCCCCTTACCACTAAAGGAAGAACGACAAGGGGGTTCTGGAATGAAGCCTCGGCCGTAGATCTGGATGGGTGGACTCTAGCCATCCATATCTATTCGCTACTTACCCTAATGCATGCTCATGCCCAAGTGTAAAGCTGGCATCTCTTCCTCGCATCGGACGGTTGTTATGGACCTTGAGATTTCCCGAAGGAATCTTGTCTTTCCATCGGGAGTTAGCCACATGCTATTGTCTCGACATTATGGATCGGGATTTGTCAAAGCAAGAGTCCAAGTTTTTGTCAGCAGAACTCCCGAATCCCCGATCCCCGATTTCCCGAAACGGGTAATCTCTCAACATGTGGCCTCCATCAATCGAACGACTAAGATCAATGCTGGGGTTTTCACCATAGAAAATCCTGAACTCTTGTCAACAGGAATCCCGATTCTGCGATTTTCGATTTTCCAAAAATGGGAGATCTCACGACGCGTGGCCTTCGTTAATCGAATGGCCTAGATCTATTCCAGGTTTTTTCACTCCTATACACTGGAGTCTTAACCCTCGGGTAACTCCTGACATATCCAATGGCTGTCGGGTTTTTCAACCGAGATCTGATGGCTCATAATGGTTCCTACCCATGCATTCTTCCATGAGTCCCTAGGCGTGGAAAAGATCCATGGTCCAGATACTCTCATGAACCTTGGATATCTACAATCCCAAATTCCTCGCTGCCCATGAAGATATAGAAAACAAAGGGGCAAGGCATTTTAACACCTTACCCTCTCCTACCAATCTAACAATCAGGTGTGCTCACAGATTCCCCGACGAAATCTCGTCCGTTGGTCACCACCTACCAAGGTTAAAGCACTTAACACTTCATCTTCTCCTTCTGATCTAACGGTTGTGAGTGACCATCGATCTCCCAATGGAATCTCATCTGTCAATTCGATATTCCATCCTTATGTTGTCATCTCGATTTTCAAGAGGATCGTTCCTCCTCCTGCGGGGTTACCAAGGCCTTACGCCTTCACAACTTCCTTCCTGGTTCTTGATGGGCTTTTCAAGGAAGGTATTTCTATGGGGAGATTTACTCAGGGTACTACCTGAGGTATATAAGGATGCCTTCCTCCCAAGAACCAGACGTGAAGTTAGAATTAGAACAGTACGCACACAAATAACGAATTCATGAGGACATAATGAAAACTACTAGTACTGATCAAAACACCATACAGTCATTCTTATAATGAAATCATTCACAGTTTCACAGCTTATGAGCCTAATTATCAGAATAATCATATATATATATTTCAAAATTCCAGAGGCAAAACACTTATCAGAAATAACACTAGGGGTCAAGCAACTACTGAGAGGGATGCTCATTTCCACCCAACCGTAGGCTTAGCGACTCCCAGCGGATTTACCACTAGCCACCCCCGAGATGAGACCACGATGCTGTGAGACTGCGTCTCTATTTTCCAGTGACCAAGAGCGAAGGTTGCAATCCTTCCTCTCTGCTATCACTCACTTTGCATATTACCAGAGTTCTCCCCTTGCATTTGCCCCCCCCCAATTGCTTCTACCCTACGCCTTATCCTCTTGCGAGGTTGCGTGTGGCGTGATTACCCTCGCACTGGCCAGTCATGAAGGCTCTACGGATGGGTGGTTCACCTCCCCATCCCTCATTAATTCCTGAGGAGCCATCTACCTACCAGTTTGTGAGGCATTTAATTCGGGGCTAGCGAGCCGCTTTTGGTTCTTCGTGCCAGTGGAGTCCAAATACAGTATTAATTCTCGGTGGAAGTTAACACCACCTTTCCAGGTGCCTTCCACTACCATCGTGGTCTCTTTTCTGCACATCCCCTCTCAGCAGTCCTGCAGTAAAATTCATAATATTATTCACATTTATGAGTTTGCCATAGTTCTTGGCCAGTCCAGTTATTTTTACAAACTGGGGGAAACAGGGTGTTACAATTTCTTTATTATATCTCCGCTCTCATTTCGTGCCAAAAATAATCTGGATCAGTATTCCCGGTGGGAATAGTCATAGCATGTGGGACCATTGTAGAATGTGCCATCTAGAGAGAAATGGTCGAGCTAGGACCAACTGACTATGTGTCTGAAACAATGGGGATATAACTAGTTGTACTAGAAAAATGATCTAAAGGTATCATATAGGTCACAAACGTTTTGAGTAGATGGGAAATGATGGGTATGTCGGCACTTGCCCCTAAGCCATAAAGGTCTCGCACCGTGTGAGGCAGGCTTCTAAATATGTCGGTATCCCAAAGGGGATTCCCTGGTCCAGGACCTGAATGGGTTCTGATCGTTATTCCAAAAGGGTCAACAACAAGTTATCCGAATGAATTCAGTCGAAAAATATGTCTCTCATATCCAGGAGGTATGCGGAAAGCCTCTAGAGAATCAGAAACAATTTAGAAACTTTCTAAAGAGGCGGAAACTTCCTCTTGCGAGGATACAATGTCCTAGACCTCACTCTGTTGAGGAGATCCCTCCAGTGAATTAGGGGGTAGAGGGAGATAATCCTCCATATTTTCCAGAGGAAGTCCGTAGACGCTATGCGAACGGAGTGGAGGGTTGATGTTCGCTGAGCCAAATATTTTACGCAAGAAATCTATGGCCAACTACGAAAAAAAACAACACTTGCTAATAAAATCTAGGAATCAAACCAAAAAAACAAACGTTCTTACTTCAAAGTCACTAGTTGGTGATGAAATCCAACGTCATGAACTTAGGGAAAGAAGGGGCTGGGATAGAGCGGGTGGAAAAGTTACGTTGATGACCTGCTTAATGGGCTTACACCCTAGTGCAAGCTCCCACACATAATTGTGGGTATACCCTCCAAGGAGCTCGAGTGAGTGTGGCCAACGTCAATTCCAGGTACTGTGAAGACTTGTCGCTCCACAGTCACCTCGTGTAAGACCCTAAGAAGATATGAAACTAAGGCTACCAAGAACAACACTGATGCCTAGGGAAACAATTGACAATCCGATCCACATGGAAAGGCAGGGTATCTAGCCTGAAATCAACTTGAGAGGCTTCCATTCATCATTGTGGGTATACCTTTCAAGCAAACCCCATAATACGCCCAATATCTACACTAAGACAAACAAAGAAGGGTGAGTAACTTTGTCAGTATCAATGTGACCTCAGGTTTGACCCTTGTGTGAGAAGGGCTTCCTAGGACAAAATGTTGCAAATGGATTTGGACACTCCCTATCACAAGATGTTATTGTGTGTTTTGTTCTTTGGAGAGTGTGTCTCATAGCCTATTCCAAATCTCTAGCCTAGATAATGTTGGTGTAAAATATCCCTAGAAAATAAAAGTTACTAATTGAGTTTTAGATTTCACAATGTTTTTTAGAGGTTGTTGTTTACTCAAGAAGGAGATGGGAATGAAACCAATGTTGTGTAAGACCTTGACCCAATAATATGCAAATAGAGACGAATGATACAATCTTTTGTTCAATGAATTATATCTATAATAGGGAGAATATATCTTTCTAGAAATATGAAAGCTACGAAATACAATTTCTTTTCTTGAATGAACTACAATTCCAAACAATTGTAAGCAATGAAATTTCTTTGAATGCAAAAAAATTTCTTATGTATAATTACTTAAAAGAATAAATGACTTTAAAGTCTTCCTTTCTAAAACCAAAACAGAGGTATAGCAAAGAAAGGACAAGTAATCAAAGAAAACTTATACACTCAACAAGCATCCAAATCAAACTTTCAATGAAGATAAAAGTAAAGATGATAAGAAAGTGTTTCACTAAATGCAATTGAACCAAGACTTCCCAATCACCAAGCAATCTAGAAAATACAATCAATCCAAAACTTTAAATCCAATCAAAATATTTTTAATCAATCGAGCACTCAGATGCAAAATCATAGATTATATCCTTGTTGATAAAAATCAAAAGGTGAAACTGAAAAATGACTAAGAAATGTGTTCGATCTCCGAAAACCAATCAACAAAAAGTTTCAAACTTAGAAATGAGCCAAATAATGACATTAAAAATTCATCCCAGCTGGCTAAAGCAAAGTTGGGCATCAAAAGATGACAGGACCCAAACCAAAAAAATTTACAGACGCCACTGCAACCTAGCAGTAGGTTACAGTTCAAAAAGTACGCACTGGGATAAACAGTGAGGGTGCGGAAATCAAAAGTTTATGTAGGCTGTGTATGGGTACGATGCGTAAGTGTATGTAAACAAAAGAAAATTGGAAAGAGGACAAAGGGCCTAAGTGAACTTTTAAATCCAAAGGGTTTGGATGGATGCCCCATAGACTCAGACACTGAAATAAAGCGAAAAAAATCTAAAAGCAAATGGCCAACAAAAAACCACAAACAAGTCGTATCCCCAGTGGAGTTGTCAATTTTGTTATTGGATAAATCGATGAATGCATACATAAACTAGTGTCCCTAGATCCACCTAGATCTAGAACAAAACAAGACAGTACATGACGCTTTCCCTAAGCTACAATCATTGAATTTACTACCAAAGAAGGAATGGATGACATACCTTTAGATATCGCTTCCTTATATCTTTGTTGTCCCTGATTTTCTCCAGTTCTCTTGTTAGATCAAATATGCAATGACACAAACCAACCAAAGTGAAAGAAACAATAGTATATTCAATGAAAAATTAAACATGTGATCAAGGAGTCATGTAATAAAATAAGAATGATTTTATGGGAAAGAAACATGCCACTGTATTATATTAAGTAAAAGTGGAAGATACAACCAAATTGCCTTGATGTCACAAGTTCCCTTTCAATGGTCCTTTGTTCCAACACACACATACACTTGCTCTGAATTTGTATGAATATGGTCCAATGGAGACCTCAAGCATCAACTGAACAAGATTCCTCACACAGTCTTCATCCTATTCTTTCAACAGTTCCTTGCTTAATCTTTCTTAACCTTTTCCATGAGAAATCTATCATTATATAGGAGAAGGAGAAATTGTTAAAGAGATGAGGATGATCCCACCAAATCAGAGAAGAGAGTAGGATCACAATCATACGAATGCTACCTCACATTATAAAATATCCTCCTTCTAGAACCTTTGTGAACTTCTTTCTTCTTTTAGTTTTCAAATGCTGCCGCACCCTACCTATATAGTAGCCTGCGAAAACCCCGTGAGCCAGGTATAGAGAAGCCTGCGGAAATCAAGCATTTTTGCATTGTGTATTACTCCTAGCCTATGGAATCCTTCTAAAATAAATCCTTGTAGAGGAATAAATTTTTCTCATGCAAAAGATTCTTTTGAGAGCCTAAACACATGCTTGTAGAAACATCATTAGGGTGACCAAAATAATGTGTAACAACTGAATATTGAAGACAACAAAAAGATGGATTTCCCAAAAGAATTCATTCTTACACCTTACAATTAATTTGCATGCAAGGAGAAAATAGTCATACATCTCCAAACCAGAGGATTGTACAGGTTAACGTTGAATACAAACACAGAACCGACATCATCCATAGAAAAATTCAAGTATCTAAATCGAATCGATGAAGCATTCAGACTGATTTGCAATCTTATTTCTCCCGATCTCCTTTTTAACATATCTTCCTATAAAACCCCCAATGAAGCATGGACTAACTTGGAAGGGATATTTGGAAAAAATGAAGAGTTGAGCGGACACATGTTGGAGGTGTAATTTCTCACATTGGATCCAAAAATCTTTGACAATATCCAATATTTATTTACAAAATTCAAGGATTTACTATCACAACTCAAAGCTTGCGGGGTTGATAAATATAAGGAGGAGAAATAAATGGTTCTCACCATTCTCTCAAAACTTGGTACTGAATCATATGTATTCGTATCAACATTCCATTCAGTCAAATTGGCCTATGGAGCCACCTGGAAGATGACTTCTCTTGAGGAATTTATTGAATCCCTGACACAAGAGAAAACCAAGCTCATCAACATGGGAAAAATCAAAGGCCCAAAGGCACATGCACTTACTGTGCAATATTGCAGACATTAATATCATAAATCTAAAGATAAAGACAAAAGGAAAGCTCATGCACATCCTAAGAAGGAAGGGTACTCAAAACCATTCATCGATGCCTTCGGATCCAAAGGTGGAAAGGGAAGAAAAGGGGAGAAATGCACGTACTTCCATAAAGGATTCCATCCAAAATCCGTATGCATGCAGAAACAAATAGAGATAATGACTCAAATACTTCAAAAAAACAACCTTGGAGATCGCATCCTCGAGGGTGCCAAGAAGAAGAAGCCAGAAGATCAAAATCCCAAGAAAGGAAATTCTAGCCATGCCTTGATTGCCATCAACTCCTCTCCCAATGCTTGGATCATAAATTTAGGAGAGTCACATCACATGGCTGCCACAAAAGCAGTCTATTCTTCATTGGATGCATGCAAAGGTCCTCCTATTCTGATGGGGGACAACTCTCCAGTTGAAGTCACTGACAAAGGAAGGATTGAACTCACCAACGAAAGATTTGAGAATGTGTTTCACATTCCCGAAATTTCCGTCAATATTCTCTCCATGTATTAGATGAAGAATTATAGCACTGGAAAGAAATTCATATTCACACCAAATGTAGTGGGCATCTATGACATGCAAACCAATTCCAGGTTTGTTACTGGTGAGGTAAATCATCAATCTAGATTGTACACATTTTTTGAATTTGTTGAACCAGATTTTGATTTATTGCTTACCCATGCTGATGAAAGTAGTAGGATATGGCACGAAAGGTTTAGACATTTGAATTTCAGATATATGCAATATATTAGAAAGCAAAGATTGGGTTATGGTCTACCAGACATCCATTTCTCCAATGGAGTCTGTGAGGGATGTGTTTTTGGAAAACACCATCAAGAGAAATTTGACAAAGGAAAGACTTAAAGAGCTTTCTCTCGTTTAGATATGATCCATAGTGACCTCATGGGTCCTTTTCCATATCCATATATCAGCAAAGCGAGGTTTGTTCTCATTTTTTTTAATGATTTCTCATGTTTCACATGGATTTAATTTCTCAGGAAAAAATCTGAGGTCTTTCAACACCTCAAAGATTTCAAATCCCTGGTTGAGACACAGTCAGGAAAAAAAATCAAAGTCCTTCGAACTGAGAGTATCCCAATCATGAGATCCAAAATATTTTTCATGAGGAATTTTTTCAGTTGCAGCACATAGTTCCCTATACTCCGCAGCAAAATAGAGTTGCTCAACGGAAAAACAGATCTCTAAAAGAGATGGCATCTTGCATGCTACATGCAAATTAATTACCATGGACACTATGGGCCAAAGCACTTAATTGTGTAGCATACATCCAAAATAGATCTCCCCATAGGTATGTCAAGGATAATACCCCCTACGAGGCTTGGAGTGGCCTCAAACTAGAAGTGACCCACTTTCGTATTTTTGGTTCGCGTGCATGGGCTTAGATTCCCTCTGAAAAGAGGAAGGCACTTGATCCACAGAGCACTGAGTGTATTTTTGTTGGATACCCCGACGATGTGAAGGGATACAGACTTATTGATCTTTCCTCAAATCATCTCATCATTGAGTGAAGTGTCCAATTCAAGGAAAGTCTCTCGCATGTACCTCAGCAGTCGCATGCAGACACCTTCATTCCTCCACCTGTCCGAGATGATGAGCATGCACATGCTGACTCTTCTTTAGATGAGGGTTTTGATTCAGAGGAATCAGATGATCCAGATACAAAGTCAATACAGTCAAATGCATATTCATAGCATCCATATGCAGAGCCAGAGTAGAGGCCCAAGTGGGCACATACTACTCTTCAGGATGCAATGGATCTTGTTGGTGATCCAACCGATACTAGGAGGAATCAATATGATTCCTAGGAGCCTCCTATTTCACTCGCTTCCACTGTACCATTTCCCTCTAGGCATATTTTCTTGGTTTAGTCTTCAGATCCACAATCTTATGGCGAGGCTGCTGGAAATCCATTTTGGGAATCCGCCATGTAGGAGGAGTACAACTCCCTCCTCGAGAACCAGAATTGGGATCTGGTTCCCCTTCCTTCTGGAAGGAAACTTGTCAGATGCAGATGGGTCTATAGGACTAAGAGCACATTGGATGGACATATTAGCAGATACAAATCCAGGCTTGTTGCCAAAGGATTTCAATAGGCGCATGGAATTGACTATGATGAGACCTTTTCTCCAATAGCGAAGATGGATTCCATATGTTTGGAACTTTCCATTGTGGTGGCCAAGGGATGGGAAGTCCATCAGATGGATGTGAAGAATGCATTTCTTCATGGTGATCTCTTCGAGGAGATCTATATGGAGCAACCCTAAGGATTTATGCAGGACTCATCTTTGGTATGTCGACTGAAGAAGTCTCTTTATGGCCTCAAGCAGGCTCCGAGAGAATGGTATGCCAAGATGGACTCATACCTGTTGTCATAGAACTTTATACGTTGTAAATCAGACCCGACTATCTACATGCTCAAGATGACTTATTCACTTCTACTCTTAGTTCTGTATGTTGATGATTTGTTGATCACTAGTTGCTCGAATTAAGTGATTGTTGCAGTCAAGAGGATTCTACATGACACATTTTTGATGATGGACATGGTTCCTCTATACTTATTCCTTGGACTTGAGATCAATCAGGATGCATCAGGCATCAAATTGTCTCAAGCCAAGTATGCACGATATCTCCTTGAGGGTTTTCACATGACAAACTCTAATTCTGCTCCGACTCCTTTCCTATCAGGAGTCAAACTTGAGGATTGGGGGGAAACTCCACTAGTTGATAAAACATTGTACATATAGCTAGTGGGGAGCTTGTTGTATCTCACACACTCCAGACAAGACCTCTCCTATGCAGTTGGCACAATTTCCATGTTCATGCAGAAGCCGCATGAGCTACTTTGGAAGGTTGGAAAGTGTATCCTTTGATATGTACATGGAACCATCACCCATCACCTTTGGGATTCATTTTACAACATACTATACATTAGATCTCATCAGGTTTACTGATTCTGGTTGGGTTGGAAATAACACTGATTGCAAGTACACATCTAGTTAATCACTCAGTCTTGGTTTCAGGCCTATTTGTTGATCAAGTAATAAGAAATATGCTATTTCTCTTTCTTCGATCGAGGAAGAGTACAGATGGGTAGTTAACATAACCATTCAGGTTATGTGGCTACAACATTTTCTCACTAATTTGGGCATTCAGTTTCATCGGTCGATCGTCATCTAGTGTGACAACCTGAGCACTCTGAATTTCTGCAGAGATCCAATTCAGAGGAAGTGGATGAAGCACATCGAGATTCACATGCACTACATATAGGACTTAGTACACGAGGGGATCATCAACCTACAGTTCTATCCTTCAACAAAACAGACGACAAATATCTTCACCAAGACCTTCACTGAGAAGAAGTTCCACTCTCTGTGAAGTTTTCTTGGAGTGAAGGACACAGTTGCCTAGCAACTGCCATTTCTTATTTTTACATACATTGTACCTTGAGGGGGGGTCCCATGAGATTTTCCCTCTTTCCTCACTTTATTTCAGTGTGTCTTTCTTATTTTGGTACCTAACATGGCCTCATTGCCGGGACCCATTCTTTATTTTCACCATAGTGATGTTTAGGGGGGCTATTGGATTTACTTCACACACACCTAGGATTTATTTTTCCTAAGGTCATAAGGTTTTTCCTATGTTTATTATTCATTATTCAGTCTCCTAAATTTTAGTGGAGAATATTCCACCTGGAGAATATTCTCTTCAGTTGACACTTCAGTTTAACTAGTTGAGTTGAGTCTAGATGTTGAATTGGTTTTCTCACCATGAAACATTGGGATCATCACCATGCTAATGTGCATTAGCCTTGGTTTCATCACAAGACTGGCACATTACCCTTAATTCCTTGATCTACTCCTCACTACACTTTGTTTCAGTCAGTTAACTCAGTTAGGTAGCAGTTCACTCATGTATCTTCCTGAGAGACTAGACTAGGTGGAATTTCACTCTCGTAATTGTTGGTGTGTGTCCAAATCACTCTAGACCACCACTATGGTGAATTGGTTCTCCTCTAGTGTGAATTGATTGAGTTATACATAGTATATCATGTGTAAATTATTCATTATTCATTACGATTAATGAGAATTCTTCCATTCTTTCTCTCTTGCTTCTTCTTTCTCAATTTCTCTCTGCAAATGTCTGTGGTATTTTCTATCTAGATCTATTATGTGCAGGTTCAAAAAATTTACAAAGGACAGTGCAAGGTATTCCAAGGCCTATATATATTCAAGAGATTTTAGCGTTGCAGCTGAAAATAAGTTTTATAAAAGGGTACTAGATATATGCAGCCCGTATAGAAAATCCAATGAAGGATAAGGAGCCAAGTCTTGAATATTATCCAATCTGAAAGAGTTTGATTAGTTTCCAAGATTTCTACCAAAGAGGGTGTTACAAAATAAACTTTTCAAAGCCTTAGGGGTTTGTGTTTTCTACCTAAGTCTGTATTTTGCCCGTCTCTCTTCCTTTTGCAGACTTGGTCATAAGGTTTTTCTTTTGGATTATAGTTTTTTTCTTTGCCTACCCGAGTGGTGTCAACCCTAAGCCTTTTTTTTACCTAAAGTCAAACGCTTCTCTCTTAACCTATGTCATTGATCCTCTTCTTTTCTGAGCCTTCAACCAGTCATCCAAGAAATTGTTCACAGGCCACAGTCTTGAGCACCAAGCGCAACACTTAAAATAGTCTGAAATAAAAGAAAATCAAGCGAGCGAGCAGGATCAACTTTCGGTGGCGGAGATCCATCTGGCAGAGTGGATCGATGACCATCGGGTAATCAGGATCATACAATTGCACCAAGTTTAGCATCAAGGAGAGGTATGAAGTTGCGAAATGATTGAAGCCGGTCATTTCAAAAGGACATGTGGTGCACGATTAACATAAATCACGATTTCGTGAGTCAGAGAAGTCAAAGAGAAGAGTCTTTGGAACTTGCAAAATGCGAAATCACAAAAAGTTTGCAGTCGTTGATCAAAGGAGAGATCTGGACCATTGGGTAATCTTTTCTTGATTTCGTGAGTCAGGAAAGTAGGAGGGTAGAGTCTTGAAGACTCCCGACACGCAAAGTCCTGAAATGATCTTGACCGTCCATTCCCAAAAGGTACGTGGCACAGGATCAACATAGAGAGAGTCATTTGGGGGGGAATGAAGTAAGAAGTGTCGACGGCCCAAGGTCCCAAAATGTCGATGTTCATCAGGGTCGTCTGATGCAAAGGGATACATGTCGCCCGATCCAAGCAATTGTGATTTCGCAACTTGGGGATTTCAGCAAGGATCACAATGCAAACTCGCGAAATGTGAAATCCCGAAGCACCTGGGAATTAGGCATACAGTCGCAACCCAGGGTCATATGAAAAGGAGCTACGCAAAGGATCGAAAAACCCGAGTTGGTCACAGAGGAAGATCTGTGTGACCTTGAGGTGACAGAATTGACTCGAAGGAGTCATAAGCTCACTCAGGACATTCATGGGCATCAGGCCTCGCCCCAATCCCGATGCAGTTAGTTAATGGAAATAGGGGAGGTAGTTGAAACCTCGTTTCACCCCATAAATGAAAAGCATGGAAGCATCGGTTGTGGAGGCAGGCTGTCAACTCGAGGTCTCCCTATCAATGAATTTTCCTGCAAAACCCATACTGATCTGAGATCACGTCTAAAAGAAGAATGCAAGTGCAAACTGATAGAAGAAGGTGCATACACAAAGCTTTGAATGAAGTAGCCAGGTCACACCCTTGGTGTTGGCAGGTTGCTTTGAGTATAAATTCTCAATTTTGATATTTTGTTAGGGTCGATGGTAGAGCTAAGCTCCCATATTGTAAAGTTTTACTGAAGTCTCTGGTTCTCTGGTTATGTATTGTGATCTGAGATTTCTGGATTAATCGAAGTCATCTTTTTTTCTCCATCTTATTTACCTCTGATACTGAGAGATTTCATGTATGACAGATTCTCATGAATTGTTCTGATTGTCTTATGATGGATGTTGATTGTAATACTGTCATGATTTCTTTCAGTTTTATTGAAATTAGAACCCAATAAGATCTTGTGTTTTCAGTTTTTCTTCCTTAGGCTACTGAAGACCTGATGTTCACAACATGTCTCTACATTTTCTTACTGTTAGAAAAACAGGACCGCGGAGCAATAAAATAAAACAAATGCAGAAACAAAACACAGAAGACACACAATACAAGAGAGACAYAGATTTASATGGTTCACCYAGTGTGGGCTACGTCCACCAGAGAAATTGCCAGGTCCTTCMTTTATTATTATCCAGTAAATGAAGGGATACAACCTACAACAAAACCCGTTGTAACTTCCTCTTCTTTCTCTCACAGTCTCYTCTCTCAGAATACAATATTCACCATCAACCATAACCGCGATACATTTCCCTCATAAAAGAGGGTTGCCTTCTAGGTAAAAAAACCCTAACATAATCTCTACCGTTAGATCTGCGACCTTATAATGAACAGTCCAGATTTAAAATGAAATTACAATATACTTTTACAAGGCAATTTTTGCTTCAGGGGCTTTTCCCCCGAACCCCCACTGGGGGTCCGCTTGCCCCCAGACCCCCTAGTCGGGGGGATAGCCCCCCCGAACCCCTCAGAGGGGGTACCCCCCCTCTGCACTCCCCCACGTGGAAGAGTGTACATACTTCTGGGGTGTAAATACTTCATGGGGTATAAACACGGCTGAAATCAAGGACCTCTAAATCAGGAAGATAATCAGGCTCCACAACCAACACTTACCAAAGTCTTCCTCCTACTTACCCTAGCTCCGACTTACTGACTGAAGTTGATTCCATACCTCATTGCTTACGCATACTAGTCCAATTTCTTGAGTTAAAACGATATTATCTCGAGTCTGTGCCCATTTGACCCCTTTAAAAAATCAACCCATGACAAAAATTATGATGGGTACTGGGGTTACTTTTGACGCAATCCGGAGGTGACTTCTAGTGCTAACAAAGGGATATAGATTTCTCTATTGGTTTAATTCTTGGAGTTCCCCTAGTATCCAAAATGCCTTATAGAATGAGCACACCATAGATAAAATATTTGCAAATGCATCTAGAAGAGTTGTTAAAGAAATGATACATATGCCCAATTGTTTCTCCTTTGGGTGCCTCAGTTTTTTTTTTTCAAGAAAAAATATGGAACGCTAAGGTTGTGTATTGACTTCAGATGATTGAACAAGGTTACAATCAAGAATCAATATCCTTTACCAAGGATTGATGATCTGTTTGATCAGCTGAAAGGAGCAAAGATATTCTCCAAGATTGACTTGAGGTTAGGCTATCATCAAGTGAGAATCAAAGAAGATGATACTAGCAAAATAGCCTTTCATACAATGTATGGACACTACGATTTCGTGGTTGTGCCTTTTGGGTCGACAAATGCAGCTGCTACATTTACGTGTATGATGAATGGAGTGTTCAAAGATTTCTCGGAAAAGTTAATCATTGTATTTTTGGATGATCTTCTCATCTATTCCAAGATAGAGGAGGAGCATGAGAGGCATTTGAGGATGGTGCCACAACTGTTGAGAGAGAACCAATTGCATGCCAAGTTGAGTAAGTGCAGTTTTTATCAAAAGTCGGTCCATTGTTGGGGTCACATTATTTCAAAAGATGGCATAACAATGGATCCAGAAAATATTGAAGCAATCAAGAGTTGGCCAGTGCTAAGAAACATTTTAGAAGTTAGATCATTTATGGGTCTAGGTGGTTACTACAAGAGATTCATTGTGGGATTCTCCAAGATTGCACACCCGATAACATATTTGCAAAAGAAAGGAGTAAATTTTGAATGGAGTTCCAAGTGTGAAGAAAGTTTCCAATGTTTAAAATATTTACTAACTAGTGCACCTATTTTAAAGGTTGCAAATCCATATGAATATTTTATTGTGTGCAAAGACTAATGCAAGGAAGAGCTCAGTGGACTTCTTATGCAAAATGGACATGTAATTTGTTATGAGTCTAGAAAATTGAAGGAGCATGAAATAAATTATGCTACACATGAATTAGAGTTGGTAGCCATAGTACATGTCTTAAGGATGTGGAGGAATTACCTTATGAACAGAAAAATTGAATTGGAGATAGACCATTGTGATCTGAAATACTTGTTTGAACAACCAAACTGAATGCTAGACAAACTAGACGGCTAGAATCTCTTAATAAATATAACTTTGATATCAAAAACATAAAAGAAAAAGAGAACAAGGTGGTTGATGCACTCAGCACAAGGATGCATAAAATGCATGCTATAGCCACAGATTTAAAACTTATGATCTAGTATCTATAGGACAGATTTAAAACTTATGATGAACAACAATCAACTCACTATCAAATTTAAATTTGGAAAGAACCTTTACCTGTCATCATTTTTACTTTGACTGGTTTAAATGAAAATTTAAAAAATATAATCGAAAAACTTTGGCCATTAGTGTGCTCATTCCATTTCGATCTTCATAATTGGGATATTACCTCAGGCACTGACCATCTTTTTCCTGAAATAATGTCCCCTTTAACGGAGCATTGACAGGAGCTCAGCGATGTCGGGACAGACAGTTGTGTGAGTAGGAGTCTGGAGTGGGCATCCACAACATACGAGTACAAAGTTGAATGTGGCGAGTTGATGGGGTCGGTGAAGTATGAAGTTTACTCCAACCAGTGCGCTTTGCAGCACACCCCACTCACCATCTGCTGGGGTCTCACCAGTGGAGTGGAGTGGTTGTTTTTCTGTTAAAAGCGAAGTGTGAAGTTAGACAGTTTATGGTAATTCATTTTCAAACTCTGGGAGGTGGAGGTGAATGAAGAATAATCCAGTTGATTTCACGGAAGATAAGTAAAAGTGTAAAACAACGCTTATTATAACGTATTCAGCGAAATATATGTTATAGGATCTGCAGCACATGCACAGTCAAATATATGTTATAGGATCTGCAGTAGATACACAGTCAAATATATGTTATATATATTATTAGGTCTACAGTAACACATACACAGTCAAATATATGTTATACACAGTGTATATATATATATATATATATATATATATATAGTACCTACACATTCAAACAGTGTATATGGTAACATATATACAGCATTGTACGTCACTACAGAGTACTTATTGATCAAGTGAAGCCTGGAGATCTCATTCATAGTCATTCTCACTCTCCACTTATGTATTATTTTTATTTAAAACTGGAGTAAGTTGCAAGGTACAGAGATCCTTTATTTTTATTTTTATTTTATTTGATTTGATGGACCAATATTATATGTATTATATGGCCTCTGACACATTGAACATGCTACACGAATGTTACTGTCACTGAGGACTTCTCACAGCTTGAACAGTTGCATCAATTTGCAAGACTTTTGCACCTTGCAGCATAAAGTGCACTTAGAATCGATCCTTTAGGTGTTTTTAATTTTTTCATCACTTCAAGATTGTTATTATATGATATTTTGATATTTGAATTACAAAACTTGAAAAATAGAAAAATACATTGATTAAAGTGAGATCAAATTTAAAACATTATTTTTAATTTCAAGCTAAAGAGTATAGATTCATTTTATATGGTTATATATTGATTTCACTTTTCCATGATGAAAAGTTGAAAAAGTATTTGTAAATTAAATATACATTTCAAAAAGAAATTATTCAAAAAAAAAATTGTCCTTTCAATTATTAAAACTTAACAAACAATTAAGTTGAAATTTCAATAATAAGTAATAATAACCATACTTTTTAATGTAAAATGTTTTTTTTAATGGATTATATATACATTATTAATAATAAAAATTCATAGTTATTGAGTCACATTTTTTCTTTTGGAATTTCAAACTATTAAAAAAAGATTATATAAAACTTTAAACACAATCATAAAATCAAATATTTTTGTGAACACTCATATAAAAGAAGATGTAATCTATGTATCCACATGATGTATGAGCACCACATCTTATATTCATATTTTGAACATCTCATAATTGTGCTTAACCATGGGAGTCATATTATATTAATTCTAGATATCATTAGAAAAAGAAGAAATTGTAGTGATCTTGAGGCCTTTGTTGAAGGGTCGCCATTTTATCATAATATTATAAATACAATGAAGAGACCCTGCTTGCATTGTAGACCTATAGGAACATGACAATCTAGCATGACTACATCCATTGTTTATTATTTAGGTTAAGATGTTTATGATTTGGAGCTTCCCAAGATCCATAGAAACACAAAACTAAAGGAAATTACTCATCAAGACCACCAAGTATGTTATTTTTATTGAGGATGTTGATTGTTCACTTTATCTCTCAAACCATGCAAAAATGCATGAAAAAGTAGGATGTTAGAGCATAATCCCTTATGCATAAGTTTGATGATAATAAAAACTATTTTATCTTCCCCCTACTTGTCTTAACAATCACACCTAGCTTCAAAAGTGTTGTTCCAAGAATTAATGATACAAAGGATGCATATCCTTGATCTTGGGATTGAGATGAGGCAAGGGGAAAGAGAGATATGGGGAATTCTCAAATTATGGTGAGTGTAGGAGGAAAAGATAACAAAGAAAATGTCATTGTGGTGAGTGTATGATTAAAAAAACATGAAGTATGTGGGCTAAATGTGATGCTAATTCCCATATTGACAATAATCGACAATTCCCATAACACCTAAGTTTACGTGGGGATTCACAAAGACAAGGTGTATAAATTTCTTTGGGAAGCTTTTATTAAGTGACACATAAAATAATGTGTACACTAATACAATGGTAAGATATTTACCTTGGTGACATGAGCTATGTGATGGATTTAATGTTGTGGAAGGGTACACCATATTAGTGAATATATAAGAGCCAACTAGGATAAAGATTATTTTAGTCCTTGGATGCCAAAGGCAAGTATAGTGTGATGAACCAATGCTCATTGACCAACCAAGTATTGGAAGACTAGGACATTGATGGATTACTGGAAATCTAACCCTTCTTTTGACATTTTATGATATTTGTTCTCTTTCATAAATGACAAGTGATTTAAAAAAAATACATTTTTTTGAAGGGTATTGTTTTAATTACCCTCGTAGAATGGGTTTGAACCCATTGTAAGGTCTAGGAATGGTTCAATTTTGATTATTGATCATGCAAGTTTTTATTGATTATTCTAATTATGATTAAAGAAATAGATCAATTAAAATCTCATATTTTTATTTCCTTGGATTTGCCTACTTCCATTTACAAAAATATTTTTTAACTATCCTTTACCAATGTAGATCTATTTTAAATCCGGATCTATCAAGTACCGAGAGAGATCAAATTTATTAAGGTGTAATTTTTTTTATTTAATTTCGTGTGACGTGTTATGTCTTTCATATTAAATGATAAAAACATTACACCCTAAGAAATTTGGTTCCTCTCGGTGCTTGATAGATTGGGTTTAAAATAGATCTATGCTAGTTGAAGTACCCATCAAATGTACCCATCACATGTGTTGACATCAACCATTCTTGTTGACAACAATGACACTAACTCACTATCAATCTCAACCACATCTCTAGGGCTTCTAGAATTCTCTTAGGGTTGACATCAATATCCAAGGGTTGACATCAATGACAACCAATTGTCCAACAATCTCCCCCTTTGGCATTGATGGAAACACCAACATTGATGGAAACACTGATGACAACATTGATACTCCAATACTCATGTTCCCCCTATGACCATTGCTCCTCATCAATGTTTCTCTCTCTCCCCCTTTGACATCATTGGCAAAAGGTATCTCTCCTTGGGGTTTCTCCCCATGTCTTCATTCTTCTATTATTTCTCTTTGTTTCCATGCCTTTGTTCTTTCTCTTTACATGTATATCTCCTCATGTTCCACTTCTCTTGTGACTTTCCTTGAAAGTATACCTTATCTGAACAATCCTTCTATGAATTCATGCACTTGACTCTTACTCTTCCGATCTTTCTCTTTCTCTTCCTTCGTCATCATGGGAAAAATTATAGCTCCCCCTGTCAGTGTGTCTCCCCCTATCTACATGCTTCTAATATTTCTTTCCTGATCTCTTTCTCTAATGATTTCTCTTTCCTTGACTTCTCTGCAAGACGTCATGTAGATCAATGTACGATTATGTGTATATGTTTCCTTTCCTCTCTTCTAGTGCTTCTTATTGTCCATTGGCTATTCCTCTTGTAAATATATGACATATATAAAAAGCATTCATTACTTGATTTCTTCATTCACTTGTCATGTGCACTTGACCATATTGTTCAATGATTTTCTTCTGATGATTTAGCTTCTGCTGACGGTTTCTCTTTCCCTGTTTTGTTGAGACTTTCAATGCTTTCCTTTCTGTGACCAACTAATTCCACTAATTCCAATTGTAAATACGCTATGTAATATATCTTTATAGACCTGCCAATGATATCATAAATCCATATTTTTCCATATGTCATAGGATTTCCATAACTCTTCTACTCAGTTGTCCAAAATGTTGACCCATTTGTCACTAAAGGATTCTTTGTTGTAACTGACCATCACATATTCATGTTTCTCAAACTAAATCAAATATGTCTACTGATATGAAATACATCCTTGAACCTGTAATGAATATATCCCTTCCTTAAAAGTGTGTCAATGATATTCCTATGATATCTGCATGGGAACACTGCTTCTCAATCGATAAATCAGTCATTTTGTACTTTTTTTGTCTGACGGCTTTGAATCTGTCTCTGCAAATACTTCAAATTGATCAAAGGATGGTTCTCTGATCAGAATTAGCTATTTCATAGACTCCCCATGTTCAATATCCATATTTACTGGGAGTCTCCAAGCTAGATGGCTCAAAACAATGGAGGAATCGGCCCTAATGCAAAGTAATCTTCCTCTTCATCTGTAGATTCATCATCTCTCTAAACTTTGACTTCTTCTTCTTTGTCTGTGGATTCTTTATGATATTGCACTAGAATTTCTAAAAGTACAATCTCTTGGGCCTGTTCTTTATTCACTTGATCTTCTTTATTTCTCATACTATTGTAAATCCTATGATCTTTAGGACCTATTCTTTATTCACTTGCTCTTCTTTTCTTTATTTTCTTCTCCAAACCTTCATGTATCTGACATTAATATTTTCTTTCATGCTGGTATTTATCAAGCTTCTACCATTTCGAGCTATGTGACCATAATTGTGGAATTTTTAACACTCAATGTTGTGGGGAGTCACATAGGTATTTCTTGTCTAAATGTTTCTTCCATATGCTCTGCAATCTACAACCTTATGTCCAAAGTTAGTACAATTAAAACAATGGCCAGAAAAAAAAATTACATACCTGGGAGTGAATAATCTTATTTGTAGTGTAGTCCTTCTTAATTCTTTCCTTTGGTGATCACGATCTTCTCTTATATTGATTCCATCATCATGATTGAAGCTTCTTTGTTGTCTGAATGTAAAGGGTCTTCTTTGATATATGTCTCTTCTATAATCTTCTTCTTGAGTCTTCTACACTTTTGGAATGTTCTCCTTTGGGGGCTTGCATTCTTCCTTCTTCATAGAACCTTTACTAACTTATACATAACTCTTAGGCTTCTATTCATTTTTCCCTTCCGGTGGCCTGCAAAATTTCTCTTCAACTTTCTTTGTTGATGATGTGGATGTTTCTCTCTCTTCAACGTTCTTGCTAAGCTTGACGATTTTAACTCTCAATGTGACAACTTCTTCTTCAAGATCCTCAAACTCTTCTTCTTTCTTCATCATCTCAATCTTCATGACTTATTTTGTTCTCTTTACTTCTTCAATTTGGGTCTTCAAAGTGATTATTTCTTCTTCAAGTCTTCTTTCTTCTTGACCAAATTCTTCTTCAATAAGGTTTAAATCCCTAGTTCTTTCCTTGAGATGATATTTCAAAATATTATTTCTCTTCTCTGCTTCCTTGTTTTATGCTACTATTTTGGCTTCCAAACACTACTTGTAACACACCCAACCCCTTAAAAAGTATTTTAACCGATGGGGCATAGAATCTTGTTTCCCCTAAACCATGTCACATCCTCTTTCTGGGATATCCATCACATTCTGCTAGTCAATATCTTTCCAACCATTGTCTCCATGCTCGAATCCGAGCTCAAGATCGAGAGATAGGTCCTTCCAAAGTTCTTCGGGTGTTATTAGTCAAGGGCCACGTGGCATCCACATGAGTCCATATCATACATGTCATCCAGAATTACCTGAAGTTCTGGAGCTCCCAACACTCCTATATCTATGGTGGAGATCTATCCACCATTAATACCTACAACAGATCTTCCTCCTTGTTAAGGTATACACCTAAGGATAATTCGATGTTTGGTGTTTCGACATTGAGTGCCCCTTTTTTGTCTACGCACGAAACCTCCGAGAGTCTCGAACTCCCAAAGTCTCATAATATTTCCACGTGGCTTCAGCCTTCAACCCTTTGGTCCCTCTACAACACTACACCCTAAATATTCTAGAGTTCCTATCTCATGAAATTCTGAAACACTGCCACATCTCTTTGGCCCCTTTAACATATCCTCAACACCACGCTCCAAACCTCCAGAGTCCCAAAGTCCTGGACTCCTAAAGGACCCACTCTTGCATGTGGAGTCATACTGGATACGAGGGAAAATACAGGTGGGTCCCTCGTGATCCTCCCACCATATGGACTAAGCACTGAGTACTAGGTGTGATATGTGGACAAAGAAGTGATGATACATGGCACCTTCAGAGTGTGACATGTCTCACGTGTTAATGGACACATAGGTTTTGAAATATGTGCAAATACAAGTGACACATGGCTTGTCAAACATGGTTCCACGTCACCTTGGGTGACGTCAGCATGCCACATCATCTCGGACTGAAAGCCCTCCAAACCCTCTGATCTCATGGTCAAGATGTGTCTACGTAGATCTCGGGATCTATGGCCTCCGTCACTTTACAACTTTGGAGTTTGGGGTTATCATGGTTTAATCCTCCCCTTACTCTTGGAGTAGGTCAACGCCAAATTGAACATCCAATGATCAGAGAGGGGCCCAATGTGTCCTCAAATCAACGGTCCTTGTCACTTCGGCCTTCGGGGGTTTGGTCGTGTAGTCTCCAGTTTTCTCTCAGAGTAGGTTAGTGCTGAACTGACCAATATCTAGATCAGATGGTCATGAGTGGTCCCGAATATCCTCTAGATCGACATCTCTCATTAATTCGTGACTCTGGAATTCATATATTTTGACACTACAACAACTCCATTCTCCTGAAGTGGGACTTCGCTGAAGTACCATATGAAAAACCCTCCACTGGTTGATTGAACAGTCATGAAGGGTTCCCAACGGAATCCCCAGATCAATGACTCACAACATTTCCCAATTTCATCATTTAGAGTTTTTGGTATTTTTGAAGTTGTGACATCCCAGAGTTCTGAACCCCTGGAGCTCCGAAGCTAATAAGAACTTAGCACCATTCGGACTAGTGCAAGGTTCCCAAACCTTAGTCATATGGGTCCTCTAAAAATCCTCGTGGGATACATGCTTAACTCTTGTATGGGAATTTTTTAAGGACCTGGGCACAAGCCCTTGGTCACACAGGTGAAAGTTTTTAAAGGTACAACCCCCGGTTTCATTCTACAAGCGTTAATCCTCATGAGCTTGTGAATACTTCAAATGAGTTGTGGGAATACTCCTTGTGCTTCTCCCATAATATTTAGAAATTAAAGAGTTCTTAATCCCTTCACGTCTTGTTAAGGTTCTGCACACCTTATCACTACCTTTCTTGAGCTTAACATACCACTTTCTCAGGAGATCCAATTGACTGGAAGTGTAAATATGCACATATGAAAATTGGGCCTATGATTAGCAAAATCACAGTTATTTTCCTCTAATTCAAGACACTACAAGATGATTTAGTACTTACGTGTACAAATCATATTCAACTATATAGGTCCTTAATTGATTAAATACACAATCAAGAGAAAGATAAAGGAACACAGTCTAACCATCAAGCAAACATGCACATCCCTGAAACATTCACAGGATATCCAACTTTGTTTTACAATCACAATTTAGTTCTGTAGGGTATGAGAATACTTATATATTACAAAATGCAGCAACTAATGGACTGTGGGTGTCCTCCTTTCCACCCAATTCTAGGTTCAGATAAATTCACTCGTAGCACTTTGGCCACCCCCGTGCCAAGCCATGATATCACTATGGAATTTATTCCATTTTTCAAAGACTCTCTCTGTCACAACAACCCTGCAAGGTTTATCAGATGTGTCCTCAGCATCAAGCTCGAGGCCTTCCTCTTTTCTTTTGCATATCTGGGTTGCACGTTCCCCTATGTGCATGTTCTCTTGTCTGGTGTCTCTCCTCCTCTCCCCTATGAACTGTCTATGCATGTATATTTTTTTGCCTCCTTTCCTAAGATGGTTATCGACTTATCCTGTTCCTTCTATCAGAAGGAAACTTGGGTCAACCTAGTCTACCAGACCTTGCGGTACTTCGGGATGACATTCTTTAGTCAAACAATAATACATTTACATTGTTCCCATGTCACAACATGGTAATCATGATTAATGATTAATTACAAGCTGGGGGAAACAGGGGTATTGCAATCCCCTCCCCCTAAAAAGGAACACCGTCCTCAGTGTTCTTTCTCAATAACACATGTCATTCCTTTGTCATTTCGCTTCTTTAGAAATATTGATCCTCTTTCTGGGTCAATTCCTTTCACACTCTTGGTCTTCGTCACCTTCCTTCGATAATCTTGGACAACAAGCATATTAATCACAATTTCATGCAAAAACATTTTACTATTGTTCAAAATTCAAGAGGAAAATTTTCATAATGTAGCACACTACTTATCTGTGTAGTTCATGGATTTGTATCCACATGGATGTCTTGTTATTTTGGATCATTGTTTTTCCTAGACATACCCATTGTGTGCATGATCCCAATCAATAGTGTATGAGATTTTTCAAAGTGTCCTCTTCCTTTTGGTCACTCACCCTCCATCTCCAGGCTCAGGAATCTCCTTCTCTGCTATATAGTTCCTCAATCGATCCATCTTTCCTTGCCAAGGATTTCTTGCACAAGAATAATTTCAGAGACTTCATTGAGCCTTGCAGTTTGAGGCGTCCCTCAGACTTTCTCTGCCGAGGCGTCCCTCTGGCTTGTGTTGCTGCAACACAACATATTCTAGGTGATCATGGCTTACACAGGGTTCTCATGTCCCAATCAGTAGCCTTTTTCATGCTTTCCATATTGACAACATTCACCTGTCCTCTCAAGACAGATGTTTTTCGTCTCACATGTATCAACGGTATACAAAAATTATGAGATATTATCATCAATTTCAAATTCAGAATTTTCTGCAAATTTGTTACCCACAGATTTCCACATTCCACATTTATTTTCAAATTTGTTCCACACAGGAACCAAATTTTCCAGTATGGGACCTTCTTCCCAATAGTAGTTAGCTCAGTAGGCAATTGGTCTTCCTTATGGACTTACAATACTTCCATATCCAAGACCCTTTTCTCCTTGCAATTTTCACATTCCTCATCCAAACAAATTGTTAGTTTTCATGCACTTTATATTTACAAAACTATGCATACTAACATTCCAAGTTATTTTCATCTTTTCAAGGATACAAAGAAAAAGGAAATATCGTTGTTTACATATGCATCCTTTCAACATACCATTTTTTTTTTCCAAATGCAATTCAGATATCAAATAACTTTAATCAGTGTGCCAATATCTCCATGTCCACATCCATACCCAATGTACCCTTACATTGGTTTTAAATTATTATATTTCATGTCAGGCACTTTTTCCAAGGGGTGTTGGAACTCATCCCCCTTATTACCATATGGATTCTCTGTCCATATTTATTAATATAGCAAAACCATATTTTTTGTTTTGAATCGACCACAGCCTCAAATCATCACTCATGAAACTCAATGTTTCACATGAATTCCTTCAAGCATTTCTTTCCTTACCGATAATCAGGGTACCAACATTTTGGGTCACCTAATTTCTCTCCTTACCAATCATACAACTCTGTAGAGTACTGGAAGATACTTCTTCCACAATGGGAAGCCCTATGCATGCCCCATTCTTTTACCACATGCATCCTCTCAATACATTAAATCAATGTGTTGTCTATGAGCACCTTTGTTTCCAATCATTCCTTGATTGGTCAATGTAGACATATTATTTCACGAATTCTTTCAAGGGTCACAATGATGCAAGGTCGAAGTTAAACCCTGCCCGATCCTTCTTAAATTCCCACAAAATTAAAAACTGGACTCGCAAATCACCCACATAACCCAATCAAAATATGATTTTACGCAACATTAACATGTGGGTTCCTTGCAGGTTCACCCGTCGATCGTTCACAGATCGACGTTTCAGACTGATTGTAGAACCCCAATGTGCTCGCTCTTTATTGGAGAGTTCCATCTCCACAATATGAAAATTTCTCTCCTAACTCTTTTAATCGTAGTCATTGATCATCCACCCTGACGAGATCAACTGTGTTGGTTGATTGTGGACCGTGAACTAGCATGTCCGTTAATTTCTCCTTCACGCTACACACTGATTCCCGATTGTCAATCTAATCGAACGAATAGTTTTTGATCTATTAACTCCAGTGGATCTTTAAGTCGATCTGTT
Source organism: Picea engelmannii (assembly GCA_009831015.1). NCBI lineage: Eukaryota > Viridiplantae > Streptophyta > Pinopsida > Pinales > Pinaceae > Picea > Picea engelmannii. Next base: position 214,434 of record ML789229.1, on the reverse strand, counting down.
GACTGGGATCAGTTTTCCTCCAATGAACGACTCACATTCATCTCCTCTGTTAGTTTCTTGATTAACATGATTCAATCAGGGTTTTCTTCCACGATCTTCACGATCTCAATCTATAGCTGATCAAAGGGATTTCTACAATATTGTGTTTGTAGTGTATATAAATGAGAGTTCTAACCTTGATTTGGGAACATAAGCATTTGATTATCGTAACATACATAAATTCTTAAACAGACATAGATTAATTCGTACACACTGAAATTCAATGATAAAGAAACCAAATTCTTCTATTCATCATACAATCAGTTTTTAATTCCAGAGGTTCACACCTCCATCATTCAGGTTCTCCTTCCTGAATCATACCCTACTTTGGTATCCATGGAATACAACTGCCTTTCAAAATTCCGTGCATAACATTAAGACAATAAAACATTTCAGAAGGGATTCTTACCCAATCCATTCATACCTTGTGCCACATAGGCATGTAAACTTTTTATACATGTTATAGTTGTCGACACCCTCTCTAATATTACCTTATCAATGGTGCTTTCTGGGGACTTCTAAAGTCCCTTCAACAATATTTCCACAACAACCTGATTATAGTCATCCTCTACCTTAGGTTGTCCATCTTTAGCTACTGTCTGTCTAAAAAGTTCCAATTTCTCTCTACACATGACATACATCATAATTATGTTAGTCGTCATGTAAAAGTAAAAGTGCAAGTATCATTGCCTTTAAACCAATAAAACAATTTTCAGAACTGTCTTAGCATATCTCTATGCAGTTCGTCACATTATTCCTAATGTTTTCATGAATGCAATATAGACAGTTCTCAATTGTTTATCCAGTAATACAACCCTCACTATGGTGTTAAAACATTTACTTTCATCAGTGTACCAACTTTTCCATCCCAAAGAAAACATAATACACAGCAAGAAAAGAGTTAAGGGTTCTTCCCTCTTTCGAACTCCTTCTACATAGCCTGGGAATTTCAACCCAGCTAAGTTATTTTTAAGGCCTCATTGCCTTTTCTTACATGGTTTCAACCAAGCCAATTCAATCAAACATACTCATTTATTCATTCTCCCTTTTCTAGCTGTACTTTTTCTCACATCTTCTCATCTAAGACCTACAACTATGTAAGCAATTCAAAGTTCTTAGGGTGGAAAAAGTGTTCCTCCCTTTTCCTCTTTCTTTGCTTTTGAAATTTACTCTCTGTTGGGGTCTTCCTGCTCTTTTCCCTGAGCAACCTTGGTTAGGCCTCACCCTAGCCTTTTTAAATACATTATCATGCTTTAATAGAAAACCTTTTGTTCATAATGGATCATGAACCTGTTCATCGTGCACATTATATTTTTAGTTAGTCAGAATAGTCAACATTCCTTTATTAGTCTTCTATCCATACATGATGTTTTCAAAATGTAATCCAAGATTATTATTATTATTATTATTATATATATATATATATATATAATCTTGTAGTTCACTGCTTAATTCTCGACAGTCATTAAGGTTGTGAATCTTTCCTCCTAACAGAGTCCTCACATAGTTCCTCCATAGGAAACCCCTCCAGCATGCAACTTCCTTATTGTATATCCATCACTATCTATGTTGGACTCAATCTTGAGTTAACTTCAAATATTTACCAAATATTCCATAAGGAATATAAACATGCATCTTTTTCATGCATCCATATTATGTATCCACACATATTTTGGTTTTGTTGCTTACATCCGTGATGTACTTAACCATATGCATAATCATAATCTTGTGTGTAGATTCCCTAGGTGTATTTTGCATCTCACATACATCTTTTCATTAAAATCATTTAATTCATGATTGTTCATAGTCATTCTCATGTGCTCTTCAAAGGCATAATCATTTGCCTTTTATCATAACAACAGAGCATCCTTGCTCCCTTACTCTTTCATCTATTTACATTAGTCTTTCTTGAGGGAATGGAACACATTCCCTTCATGCTATAATTCAAAATATAAATTTCATGACTCTTCAGAATGGAGTCAACCATGCATCCATTGTATTCATTAAACTTTGGCAAGAGAAATTATTTCCTCACATTCCACTCATCAAGGCAGTCATATTGTCCTTTTGTATGCATATATTAATACAGGTGAATCACGTGCACCTTTAATATCATTCATATCTAATTGGTATTATTATCTGTCTGCATGTCAAGAAGCCTCACAATGCATTAAACCCATGCACTCAAACATATACAAACATAGACAAACATTCATCATGCAAGCTCATTGCTTGCACCCTTTCCATGTCATATATGCACATGGACATATCAGACTTCCAGATCCTCCTCCCAAGAATAGTGTTGCCATACTTATGACAAGCCTCATAGAGACACTCAACATTGAGCTTCCCTCTAAGTTGAGGGCTTGCATTCATATTTTTATTTTAAGCATGTATACACATATATGTAGGTGCATCTCTTGCACCCCTTTTACATTGATATTTTAGTTTTAATATTAGTGTTCTTTAGTGATAGATTATAGTCACTCATATGACTCGTCTCACAGTCATAATTCATACTAATGTTACCTCTTATACATGGAAATAACCAACAAGGGTCACATTTTTCCTTTCAATCCATTCACATCCAAGTCTCACCATTAGTGCTCATTAGTATAATCCTAATCTTGTAGGATTGGCTATCACTTACCAAAGAAATGATAGTCTTCTTCTACCACCGTCTAGCATGATTCAATCTTGTTGGGTAAAATCCTAACTAGATTTTAATATGCATCCTTATACTCAAGGAACTTATGCAAAAAATAATTGTTCGGTAGTAAGATTCTTAACATGATCATCTTAGACTTGGTAACCTGATATTATGGTTGTACAACAACACATACAATTGCAAAGTGAAGTCAACTTCTTTATCCGGAACATTAGAAACATACAGTGCATATTTCCAAAACATCTATCAACAGTAGTAGGTTTCATTCCTCTCTTTGGTAGAGGTTTAACTAAGCCTCATAGGAATGGGTAAGATAGGGTGTCACCCCTTAACGTCCTCCAATCATATTTTTTTATGTGACTCGTGCATGAGCCCAAGTAGGTCAAGTGTTTCTTCCATGCTTTGATACCAATTTGTAACACACCTGACCCCTTAAAATGTCTTTTAAGGGATGGGGCATATAATTTCATTTCCCCTAAACCATGTCACATCCTCTTTCTGGGATCTCCATCACATTTTGATCGTCAAGAGATTTCCAACCACTGTCACCATGCTTGAATATGAGATCAAGATCGAAAGATAGGTCCTTCCAAAGTTCTTCGGGCATTATTAGTCAAGGGTCATGTGGCATCCACGTGGGTCCATCCCATACATGCCATCCAAAATTCCTTGAAGTCTCAGAGCTCCCAGCACTCCTGTATCTATGGGGGAGATCCATCCACCATTAATTCTGACGACATATCTTCCTCCTTGTTAAGGAATATGCCTAAGTATAATTCGATGTTCGGTGCTTTGGAACTGAGCACCCCTTTTCTGTCTATGCACGAAAACTCCCAAAGTCTTGAACTCCCGAAGTCCCGCAATATTTTGACATGGCTTCAGCCTTCAACCCTTCGGTCCCTCTACAACACTACACCCTAACTCTTGTGGAGCTCCTATATCCTAAACTTTTGAAAAACTACCACGTAGCTTTATCCCTTTTAACTTATCCTCGACACCACGCTCCAAACCTCTGGAGTCCCAAAGTCCCAGAATCCCGAAGGACCCACTCTCGCACATGGAATTGTATTGGATACAAGGGGAAATATAGGTGGGTCCCTCGTGCTCCTCACGCTAGATAGACCAAGTAGTGAGTGTCATCTTTGATATGCAGATGAGGCAATGATGAAACATGGCCCCTTCAGAGGGTGACATGTGTCACATGTTAATGGGCACATAGGGTTTGCAATATGTGCAAATCCAAGTGACACATGGCTCGTCAAACGAGGGTCTACATCAGCATGCCACATCACCTCAGACTAACAACCTTCCAAACCCTCTGATCTCACGATCAATATGCATCCACGTATACCTCGAGATATATGACCTTCGTCGCTTCGCAACTTCAGCGTTTGGGGGTTTCATGGTGTAATCCTCCCCTTAATCCTGGAGTAGATCAAAGATGAATTGACCATGGAATAGATCCAATGATCATAGAGGGACCCAATGTGTCCTCAAATAAACGGTCCTCGTCACTTTTTCACTTTGGCCTTTGAGGGTTTGGCCATGTACTCTCCAGTTTACTCCCAGAGTAGGTCAATGTCGAACTAACCACCATCTAGATCAGATGGTCACGAGTGGTTCCAAAGCTCCTCCATATAGATGGCTCTCGTTAATTCGTGACTCTGACATTCAACAATTTTGACTCTATAACAACTCCATTCTTCCGAAGTGGGACTTCGTCGAAGACACGAAACCCTCCATTGGTTGATCAAATGGTCATGAAGGGTTCCCAACAGACTCCCCATATCAATGAATCACAATGTTTCACAACTCTAGCATTCAGGGGTTTTCGCATTTGTGAATTTGTGACATCCCGAAGTTCCAAATCCTCGGAGCTCTGAAGCTAATAAGAACTTAGCACCATTCGTACTAGTGCAAGGTTCCCAGACCTTACTCATACGGGTCCTCTAAAAATCCTCGTGGGATACATGCTTAAATCTTGGATGGGAATTGGTTAAGGTCATGGGAATGAGACTTTGGTCACATGGGTGAAAGGTCTGAAGGGTATGACCCTCGATTGCATTCTAAAAGCATTAATCCTCCTGAGCTTGTGAATACTTCAAATGAAGTGCAGGAATACTCCTTGTGCTTCTCCTGGAATATTTAAAACTTAAAGAGTTCTTGTTAAGCCCTAATATTGGCTCATTACCCCTTAATTGGGGCATATTAGATTAGTAATGCTATTTTATTCATGTCGGATTTAGGCCATTAGTTGTAATTTAGATTAGTAATGTTAATTTAATTATGTCGGCTTTAGGCCATT
>ML789229.1:173729-204422 GCA_009831015.1 Picea engelmannii | reverse complement strand
AGATGAGTCTTTTATACAGAAGCATCCAGAGTTACTCAAGCGTTGTGGACAACACTTGTCTCAAGGAGAGGGGCATGTTAAGCCCTAATATTGGCTCATTACCCCTTAATTGGGGCATATTAGATTAGTAATGCTATTTTATTCATGTCGGCTTTAGGCCATTAGTTGCAATTTGGATTAGTAATGTTATTTTAATTATGTCGGCTTTAGGCCATTATTTGTAATTATACCTCCTAGTCTCCTATATATACCAAGGAGACATTTTCATTTTGAATCATATTTTACTTGAACATTTAAGTGGGGTAAAAGGAGGTTTCCCCCTCGAAGAGGCTTATTATATGAAATTATCTCTTTTTCAAGGCATTGAGTACTTTTCCTAAGGTTTTTCTATGCTATATTGAAGTTTGGTTCTTAACAGTTCTTAATCCTTGTACGTCTTTCCAAGGTTTTGTGCACCTTCACACTACCTCTCCTAATCTTAACAGAACCCTTTATCAAGAGATCCAAATGACTGGAAGTGTAAATATGCACATATGAAAATTGGGCCTATGATTAGCAAAATCACAGTTCTTTTCCTCTAATTCAAGCCACTACAAGAGGTTGTAGTACTTACGTGTACAAATAATATTCGACCATATAGGTCCTTAATTGATTAAATACAAAATCAAGCAAAATATAAAGGAATACAGTCTACCATCAAGCAAACATGCACATCCCTGAAACACTCACAGGATATCCAACTTTGTTTTACAATCACAATTCAGTTATGTAGGGTATGAAAATACTTATCTATTACAAAATGAAGAAACTAATTGACTTTGGGTGTTCGCCTTTCCACCCAACTGAAGGATCAGAGGCATTCACTAGTAGCACTCTAGGTACCCCCATGCCAAGCCATGATATCACTCGGGAATTTATTCCATTTCTCAGAGACTCTCTCTCTATCACAAAAATATTGCGAGGTTTATCAGATACTTCCTTAGAATCAAGCTTGCGGCCTTCCTCTTTTCTTCTGCATATTCGGGTCATGCGTTTCCCTCTGTGAATGTGCTCTTGTATGGTGTCTCTCCTTCTCTCCCCTTTGAACTTTCTATGCATGTATATTTTTCTGCCTCCTTTCCCAAGATGGTTTTCGACTTATCATGTTCCTTCTGTCAGAAGGAAACTTGGGTCAGCCTGGTTTTCCAAACCCTATGGTACTTTGGGTTGACATTCTTCAGTCAGACCATGCTTCCATTCATGGGGGTGGTTGATGGTTCAACCATCGGTCCTCTATTCATTAATTGATTCCTCTTTGGGAACCAGAGGATGTTTATTATCCCCAACAAGGGAAATTTTGGGCTCATTTGACATGATGAACCCTTTCTATAGTTTTCCTTTTTCTTTCCTCTAGTGATATCATGGATAGTACTTTAAGGATTCAACCCCGCAGTCAATTATTGGAAATTTAAAAAATAATACATTTACATTGTTCCCATGTAACAACATGGTAATCATGATTAATGATTAATTACAAGCTGGGGTAAACAAGGGTATTACACTACTTCTCTTCCATCTGACTTTTGTATGTTTCTTCAATCCTTATGACTTCTTCCAACTAAGCTTTTATATTCACTATGACCTATTGGGATTCTTAGAAACTTTATTGAGAATCCTTCTTGACTAATTGTTCTTCAAGTTTCTTCATTTATTTCGTCAGTTCATCTAAATCACTGATCAATTCTGCTTCAATATCTACTATGCCTTATTCACAATATTCTTCTTTTGAATATGTCTGACATGATGAGCATAATTTTTTTTTTCTATACCTGCATCTTATTTATTCTAATTTGTATGCTCTATCTTTGTGATAAGATGAGATCCCTTAGAGTATATATTATACAACTTATCCCAAAGTTCTTTGGTTGATGAACATTGTCCCACTATCATTTACTAAATCTAGTAATCCTTCCAAGATGAAATCTATTTCTATTTTGTTCTTTCACTTCATTTCCTTCTTGGTTATAGTCTTCGGTTTCTTTGAACCGGTGTATCCTGTCACCACTGATTGCCAAAAATCATACCCATGTTCATGTAAAAATGTTTTCATCATGATATTCCACATTTCATATCTCTTATCATTTTGACCATCAAACTGTGGTACCCCTTTTCTATACAAATTGTTTCTCTCCATGATCTACCTTCAAGTGGTTAAACTATTTCCTTGAGGATCCTTCTCTGATACCAATTGTCATAATACTAAGAGGGGATGGGGCTAAATCAATATGAGAACTTTTACCACTTTTAACCACAATATATAAACTTCAATATTAACAATAGTATATCATCAATGTATCATCTATGATTTCATTCAATAATTCATGATCATATAAACATAATAAGAATCACATCAACATCATCACATCAGATACACAATACATGAGAATTTATGTGGAAACCCAAATGGTAGAAAACCACAAAATTATTTATTATATATATCAAAGAATACATTCATTGGAAGCGTCAACTTCCCAATTCTCTAGTTGCAACTGGAAGGAGTCTATGGACCCCAATTTACAGTCTCCAACCTGAAGGAAGCTACAACTCGGTGAATTATATGGCTTCAACCAGAAGGAGGCTACAACCCCCTGATTCTTAGGCTCCAACTTGAAGGAAGCTCCAACTCCCTGTGTTCTCCAGCACCAACCAGAAGGAGGATACAACCCCATGTTCTTGCCCCATATTGCCGCCCTAAAATATAAGTTTAGAACAATTGTCACTACTACAATCACTACCATTATCACTATCACTATCACTGTCATTGTCTTTGTTGCATCAAATTGTAACCTATCAACCTATCACTATCATTGTCACTGTCTCTGTCACATCAACTTGTAACATATAAACCTATCACTATATCCAACCTGTCAATGTCAACCTGCCACTGTATCCAACCTGTCACATCAACTTGTCACTGTCATCGATACTCAATCAGATCCTCTCACATTGATCATAGATGAAGGAAACCTCTCAACTAGAGGTCCAACATCACCAAAACATGCCTCTACTAAGCATGTACCAATACCACTAACATACCAACACAATATATGTGTATCAAACATGTACCTAATAATGTACCAAACCATCAACTTGTACCATACCAAGCGTCAACCATGTACTGTAACTTGTACCACAACAAGTGCATCAACCATGCACCAACGTTTGTACAACAACAAATGCTTCAACCATGCACCAACACCTTTACAACAATAGGTGCATCAACCATGCACCAACACATGTACCATGTACCTCAACAATCAACTATGTAGATCAACACCTGTACGATACCATGTATCATAACAAATGCATCAACCATGCACCAAACCTGTACCATATCATGTATCAACATCAATCATGTACCATGAAATGTACCTCTAACAATGAACCATAACATCCACATACCAAGTACCAAGAGTATGTCTCAAGCATCTATCAATATAACCTCAACCATATGCAACCATGTACCATGTATGACAAGGGCCTCCAAGAAATGCCTTAAGCATGTGCCATACCATCTGAGATATAAGCTTAAAAAAAACTCATAAAAATCATACCTTTACTCATGAAGAAGACCAGAAGAATATCATCATAGGCCATGTTGGTGTAAATATATGTTTAGTATATTGCACTCATTTATATGTCAATCCGGGATTCATAATCAAAAGAGTTGTTACACTAGATGTGCCGAAACCAGGTAACCTATCTATGTCTGTTGTATCTAGATCAATCAGGAAATAATTAATAACATAACACTCTGTTTCTAGAATATTTGAATGCTTCAAACAACTTTAAACTCAGAAGATAAAACTGATAACAAAACTCTCAAACAAACACTTAATTGAGAAGGATCTTGCTTAGATGACAAGTCTGTTCATTACAGGCTCATGAAATGAAGAGATGAACTTAGATATTACTTCTTGTAGCAATTAAAACAATAATCAACAATCCACTTTATTCACTCTTAGAAAGAAATCAATCATAACTCTATTAATCCCAATAAAACCTTCTTTAATACAGGAAACATTCAATATGATTGAGGGACTTCATTATATGGAACATGAAGGTGAGAGATGAATTCTTATGGTTCTTGTACCTACTAAGAACACCACAATTATAAATTCAAAACAATAGCAATTACTTACTTAACAATCCCACACATCTATAAAAATGTTATCAATTAAATATCAATCTGCAGAAATGGAAATGGAATTATCTACTCTCTTCAATGTATAATCATTTACTCACACTGATTCAAATTCAAATAAATATGTACTATACTTAAAATTCATTTAAATTCATTTGCAAGACACAACTATTAAGTGTTCACACTCACACAATTGAATTACAACACACAAAGACATGTACAAGGAGGTTTACCTTGGTTGGGATGGTGGGCCCTTGCCGAACCAACAAGGTACCTCTAAAGAGATTGTAGACTAAAATGTTTTACTCATGCTCATGAATTACACACAATATCATTTGTATTAATTTAATTGATCGATTGAATCAACAGTTCAACATTTCATTTGGCATAACAATGCATATCATACTTTACTTACTACTTACTCCCTAACATCTACACAACATCCCTTATAAATAAGGTGAGTCGTTATAACCAAGGTCTGAGGATAATTATCAAATGGTTTCAAAATATTACAATTGGTAATTCATACCATATCTCTAGGGATGGAATTCATCCTCATGACACGAAGTGCATGAGCGATGAAGTCTACCATGATCTCCAAAACTACCTCAAGTGACTTCTATCCAACTAACTTCTTGTAATCACCACCAGCATACTCGTTCAACATGTAAATCCTGTAGACAGGGGTTTAGTACTGGATGGACATAGTCACGACTATGGGTACCAGACCAACACAAAGGTAGTACCAGAATGGGCACGAGACTAGTACTTGATGCAACACTGAGCTGGTGGTACTAGATGAGGCATTGAGCTAGTGGTATCGGAATAGGTGTTGTGCTGGTACCAGAATATGCGTTGTGTTGGTACCAAAATAGGCATTGAACTGGTAGTATCGGATCACTGCAGAGTACCGGATTAGGAGAAATATCAATAACGGATCAGGTAGGGTACCAGATCCAGTGGAGTACCGAATCAATGGAGTACCAGACGAAGCTGCTTGATTAAGAGTCAAAGCAATTAGGAGCATAAATAATCGATCATTTAATCCAATTTAATCAAGAAAATCAAAAAAATCATGCTTTAACATAGGTTACCTCTTTATGGACATGGACAAGGTCAAAAGGTAGGTTTGTGGAGGAAATGGTCAATCATATACACATATCATATGTAAAATAGACTCAGATAGAGGATAATATAGGATAATAGAAGTGTCAAAATGGAGACTCAACATTTCCCCCATGCTAAAGTCATTGCATGTCCTCATGAAACAATATCAAAACTGATACTCAAAATTTTTCAAAACTAAACCATTCCCCATCATTTATCTAGATGTAGGATTTTGAGACTAGAATCTTCACTCCTAAGTTCCTTCTTAATCACCTTGGTATATTGGATCAAACGTAAAACTTTGTTGAGTTTAGCAGAGACCTCTTATTGTGCATGTTGTAACCTTAGGTTACAATATTTCAATTGTGCATTATCTACCTTAATGTGTCTATCCAACACTTAGTACTCTGTAACTTCTTGTTTCAGATTCTCATTTTGTTTTGTCAGCTTCCCAATCTTCACTATCAATTTTTGTTTTCTCAGAGAATTGTCAGGATCAGATGTGGGTGTTTGTTCAATCATCTCCTCTCGAGATTCCTTCTCCTTTCTTAGAACTCTCAAGGTTTCTATCACCAACCCCTCGGTCTCACTAATTGTAGCTCCATAGCCATTTTATTTCTCTGGGGAAGTTGTAATATCAATAGGCTCTTTTGGAAGAGAAGGCATATGTGGAACTTTTATTTGTTTGGCCATGCTCCTTGTGGTTCTTCATACAGAAAGTGAGACTTACTCAAATTTGATGATAGGGGTGGAATTCTCCTCAAACAACTTCCTCTTCTTCATTTTAATAGCAGTTATAGGCTTGGAAACTTGTTTCTCTTCTGTTGGTTTGATTTTCACCTTAGAGGACCGAAGTGTGGGTTCTAGAGTCTGTCCTTGCTGAACATTCTCTATTTCCACTCTGGAGGACTGAGGTGTAGGATCTGAGATTTGTTTCTTTTGGGCCTTCCTCGTTTTAAGCTTCCCCTTGCTTCCACTTGTCATCTTACAAGTTTCCTCCAACTCACTAATCGACTCTTGAGGAGGCACAATAGCTTCTTTAGGGGTCTTTTCCAACTCCTTGACCGATTCTTCAGGGAACTCAATAGTTTCCTCGGGGACATCATGTGAAAATTCTTGTTGACATGTTTTCTTCCTCTTTCGCCTCTCACTTTGTAGCAGTTGATATTTAGGACTTGTGGCTAGACTAGGTTCTTTAAATTGGGCATGCCTCTCCTTCTTAGATGTACTGGGCTCCTCTAGGATTTGTTCTGTTGACACAACCTTCTTTTGACACTTTTTCCTTCTCTGAATGTTTAGTTCATGGGTCTTTCCTAAATTTCTAAATGGCTCTAGTGATAACTCAATGGTTTCTTCAAGAGCACTATCTGATTGTTCACCTTGCCCAAAGTCCTTCCTTTTCTGTCTTTTAGTTTTTGGAATCAAAGTTGGACTTATTTTCTGAGATTGGGAGGCTTTCTTCTTTTTAGATGCAGTGGGCTCCTCCACAACAGACTTATCTTTCTCCAATTCATCAATAGGATAGGATGAGCTAGGTGTAGAAGTGGCTTCTTCACTCACTAACTTATTCCCCTTGTTTTTCTTTGTCTTTCTGATGGACCCCTCACTGTGTACTTCTATTTCCTGTTCCTCTACAGATTTGGACGTTCCTTCATGAGAAAAATTATGTTTGAGTAGTTGCTTCCAATTACTACCTTGTTTTATCAAGGCATGGACAACCAAAATTTTCATTAGGCCATGGTGATCGAGGATGGTTTTAGGTTTCTTGGAAGATGATTTAACTCCTCTCACCATTTTATTTAAACTCATCTATAGGAAGTGAGGAAAATCAATTTGTGGTCCTCCTTCAAAATGTGACAAAAGTTTCAAATGGTACAGGAAGGTTACTGCATACCTCCCTTCACAGGTGAGAAATATCTGCAAACTAATGAGAATCATCCAATATTATTCTTTGATGCAGCTTCGAGGAATACCCTTAGTCCAATCGGGGTCTTGATGCTCTGGCCTAAGAAATGCTTGACAAAGATTCCTGTCAACGATCACCCCCTTGAAGTATTTTTCTCCATATAAAGGTAGGCCTGCAGCCTCTGCTATGGTGGCCTCCAAAATCATTAACTTCATATCTCCAAACTGAACAATTTCTCCATCATATGTATGTGCAAAAGAAAGAGAGACTCCATCATGATAGCATTTAAATTTCTCCAAAAATGGGACCCACCCGGCCTGTTCAAATATCTCCCTACAAGCTTGATATTTTGGTGTTTCCCTCTATAGATAGAACACAGGCTCATGCCTATCGACCCCCATGCTGGCTTAAAACAATTCTTCAGGCGTATGAGGAAACAGAGTAGAGGATCGAGGGTTGAGTACCCGATCAACACAGACCGTGATGGAGTACTGGATCAACATATACTGTGATGGACTACCGGAAGAGGATAAGTATGAAAAAAATATGAAGGAACGATATCACAGTGTAAATGTAGGTGGTGTGACAGTAAAAACGGTAAATAATGCTCATCTTGATGGAAAATCCATCCAAAGGAGTGTTTATATATTAAGATTTGGTTTACAACGGTCACATCCAGCGTAATGATGACAATGTAATACAGGCCGAATTCATGAATAAATTATAGACTTGTATGAAGGTTGGCATCAGATCACGTTCACAAGAGTGTTGGACAATGATGACAAGAGATGTGGTCATTATGACCGGAACTCACAAGTATGAAATCGTTTGACGTCATTGAAATCATAGTTTGACATGTGTAAAGATGTGGCTTAAGTCACTCGTATGTCATGATGTTGGATCATGGGATTATGATGTTTATCCACCATATAAATGGAAGGAATGAAATTGATCTTGTTAGAGATAAAATTAGCTCGTACTCTCAATCATTTTGGGTGTATAGGAATGATTTCTTCACAAGGAGATGTAGATGAGGACTTGCAGAGTTCATGGTAGGGAATGTGCCATAATTGAGAGTAACCACATGTTTAATACATAATTAGTCTAATTCCTTAATAAAACAAAAAAATGTTGAGTTTATACGTCCTATTACTTGAAGCATTTAAATCGAGCAACAAAAAATTTGAAATTAGGATAAGGACTACCAACACCTCATTAACAGTGCTGGATCACCTTAGTACTAGATGAATGTAGAGTTGTGCCCAGTACCATAATAGTGTAGGCCTTCTTCTTTAGTACCAGATGAACGCGGAGCTTCTCCTATAGTACCAGATGAACGTAGATTTTTGCCCAGTACCGGATGAACGCAAATTTTTGCCCCAGTACTAGATGAAAGAATATTTTTGCCCAGTACCGGATGAATGCAGAGCAGGGATGATTTTAAGGATGGAAATTTATTTTAAAATGTAGAAACCTTGGCGAATATTACTAATCCTTAACATTCCAACTTTAAAATGTTTGGCAATATTTTTGTAAAAATATTCAAATTTATAAGGATTTTATTTAGTTTGTATAAAATTTTGCCAATTTTTAAGGTAAAATAATTTTATCCTATAGAATTTGGGCGAAGCATTTTTGGAATAGCGAATCTTTTTTTGGGAAAGACCATGGAAAATTAGCCCATTAGCGAAATTTAGCCCCTAAAATCATCCCTAATGCAGAGCTTCTCCCATAGTACTGGATGAACATAGAATTTTTCCCTAGTATCGGATGAACACAAAGGCAAACATTGTTTGTAGTACCGGATGAACACAGAGATTTTATCCAGTACCAGATCATCACAAAATTGTATTCTGGTACTCAAGGGGAATTTGACAAGGTACCTGGTGGTAATGCTCTGTAAAATGGAACTTTGTAGGCTGCACTTTGTATAAGTTGCTGGCATTTTTTGATGCTATGGAAGAGGACCCGTGATCCGATTCTGTTGAAAGACAATGTAGGTGAAATAAATACCAACACTTGATACAGGAAATCTAAGTTTGCAGTGGAAGTGTCAGAAAATAAGGAAAAATAATTCAATGACTGGGCTCCAGGCTCTGTAACAAGAAGGTACTCTGTAGCTGGATGACCACATGTTCAGATTCAAAATCCTTTTATTTTGGAACCAATTTGATCACTACTTATGTTGACACTTCCTTTTTATTACAAAAATAATAATCCTAACTACTACTTTTCTGTGGATTTTTCTCGAGCCTAGATTAGAATGCTTGCCGGTGTTTTCAATTTTAAGGAGTCTGAAAAACTTAAAAAAAACTCCATCTACTGTCCCATGGATTTTTCTCAATCCCGGGTTAGTTCCTGCTCACCGATATTTTCAATTTTTAGGAATTTGGAAAACTTAAAGAAAACTCCATCTACTGTCCCATGGATTTTTCTCGAGCCCAGGCCAGTTCCTGCTCCCAGGTATTTTCAATTTTTAGGAGTGTGAAAAACTTAAAGAAAAATAAAAATGATCTACCAGGGATGGATAAAGGGTAGACGTACACCTATAAGATGTCCTTCTTATTCATTTATCTACATGAGAACACAATCAAATTTTTTGTTTTTGTTAGTAACATCAAAAGTTCTATCTAATGACACACCTATTTACAAATATGTACAAATACAAATAAATTCACACAATCAAACTTATTGTGGTGGATCAGCAGGAGGAGAAACCCCCTTGCTTACCAGTTGCATCTCGTAATTCTGAAGAACATGTCTGACAAAATCCTTTTTGGATAGAGGCTTATGATAAACCTTTAATCGATGTCTATTTACGACAAAGGAAGTCTGATTCTCATCAATATTCTTTATCTTAACTAAACCATTTTCATAAACTGTATCAACTTCATAGGGTCCCAACCATCTAGTAGACAATTTTCCTTTAAAATTATTGAACCTACTATCATACAGGAGGGCCCAATCACTTGATTGAAAAGACTTCATCTTGATGTACTTGTCATGCCATTTAGTCCTTTATTATTGTATAAGGGTGGTCCTTTGGAGAGCATATTGTCTGATCTCATCAAGCTCATTTAAATGTTATAGCCTCTGATTTTTAGCCTCATCCAGATCCATCCCTAGTTGCATGGAAGTCCTGAAGTTTTTTACTTGAAATTCTATGGGAAGCAACACCTGCTTCCCATATACCAACTCATAAGGTGTATGGCATGTTGTGTTTCTCCAAGCTATCTTATAGGCCCATAAGGCCTCAAGAAACCTATCAACCCAGTATTTGTGATGTAGCTAAATAGTCTTGGTAAGAATATTCTCTATCACCTTGTTAGTTGATTCCACCTACCCATTTGCTTGAGGGTGATAAGGATAAGATTTTCTATGTTTGATTCTATAATGTTCAGTAAGAGCTTTGATCAAATTGGAGGTGAATTGGGTTCCTTGGTGAGTTACTATTTCTTGAGGTACATCGAAGCTAGTAAATATTTCTTCAAAGAGAAAGTCTACAGCAGATTGTTCATTAGAAGAATATAAATATTTATCTTCCACCCATTTGGTCACATAATCTGTGCAGACCAAGATTTACTTCTTCCTTCGAGAAATAGGGTTAATGGGTCCTACAAAATCCAAAGACCATTTTTCAAAAGGTTCAATTACTACCTGATCTTGGAGGGGCATCTCATCAACTGCAACAGGTTTTCCCATCCTTTAGCAATCATCACAACTGGCCACATACTTCTTTGCATTCTTGAAAATAGTTGGCCAATAGTAGTCGGCATGTAAGATCTTGTATGTTGTCCTTTTATCAACAAAATGGCCTCCACATGGACCATCATGATAGGTTTTGAAGATATCATGCATCTCATCCTCCCAAACACACCTTCTGATCACCAAATTAGACCCAGTTCGGTATAAGCAATCATCATGCCACATGTAATTGGCACTTAGCTGGATAATTCTTTTTTTTTCTTGGGAAGACGGATTCTGAGGTAGCGTTCCTATTACAAGATAGTTGGATACATCTCCATACCAAGGAATGTAAGTAGAAATAGAAAATAGATTCTCATCTGGAAAATCATCATCTACTGGAGTATTATCACCTGTATGAATGAGTCTATACAAGAATTCAACAACTAAATTATCTTTTCCAGACCTATCAATAATGGTGATATTGAATTCTTGCAGTAATAACGACCATCTAGTCACTCTAGCATTTTTAACAGGTTTTTTCATTAAACATATGATGGTTGAATGGTCGATATGTACAAAAAATTCATATCCTGTTATGTAGTGTTTGAACTTGTTAATGGCATGTACTACTGACAAGAATTCTTTTTCAATGACAGTCTAATTTACTTCCATAGGTGAAATATTCTTGCTAACAAAATATATAACATATGGAATCTGGCCTTCCCTTTGTCCTAAAACAACCCCAAAGTTGTATCTGAGGCATCTATGCAGATATGAAAAGAAAGAGACTAGTTTGGTCCTCTCAAAACAAGGGCACTTGAAAGATTTTTTTTTTAAATTTGAAAGGAGATTTGACATTGTTCATTCCAACAAAATTCAACCTCTTTTGCTAACAATTTGAACAGTGGGGCAGCTAGATTTGTAAAATTTTGAATGAACCTCCTATAGTAACCAACATTCCCTAAAGAGATTCTAACTTATTTTTGTGAGCTAGGGATTTTGATTTGGGAAATGATGTCAATCTTGGCAGGGTCTACTCTTATTCTAGTACTGGAGATGTGGTGACCTAAAACAATTCTTTCAATGAGTATCATTCTAGATTTTTCATGACCGAGGGAAAGGTTGGTTTCTTTACACCTAATCAGTACTTTCTCCAAATTGTCCAATGCTTGCTAGAAATCATCCCCATACACTATGAAGTCATCCATGTAGAATTCTACATAGTCATGGGTCAAATTAGAGAAAATGGCCAAGACATCCTTTTGAAAGGTAGCAGGGGCATTACACAAACCAAACGAAAGAACCCTATAGACATAGGTCCCCCATGGGAAAGTAAATGTGGTTTTGTCCTGGTCTTCTGGTGAAATTTGGATTTGATTGTAACCACTAAACCCATCCAAGAAAGAAAAATACCTCTTCCCCAAGACCTGGTCTATGAAAGGAAAAAGAAAGTAATATCTGTGGGTAGCCTTGTTCAATCCTAGAAAGTCCACACAAATCCTCCATTTACCATTTTTTTCTTAGGAACAATAACTAATGGGGATACCCACTTGCTATCTGATATAGGGTAAATGAAATTGGCATGCAGGAGTTTCTGGAGTTCTTCTTTCACTATATATGTTCAGGTTGGATTCATTCTTCTTTGGGGTTGCCTAATAGGTATGATTTGGTAATTAGTGTAAATATGATGCATACAAGTGTTTGGGTGGATCCCTTTCATGTCGGAGTAATCCCATTCAAAAGCACTAGATTGCCCTTGAATCATTTGAATCAACTTTTGTTGTTGATCTATTTCTAAACTAGCATTGATATACAAAGATTTTCCAGGGCTGATTTCAACAGCCTGGATAGCTGAT
The DNA here is from genome assembly GCA_009831015.1 of Picea engelmannii. Lineage (NCBI taxonomy): Eukaryota > Viridiplantae > Streptophyta > Pinopsida > Pinales > Pinaceae > Picea > Picea engelmannii. The sequence goes on along the minus strand of ML789229.1, from coordinate 191,683 downwards.
TTTTTCCCTTCATCTACTTGTGAAATGGTGGCTACTGTAGAGGTGGAGGGGTGCCAGATTTCCTGGAATTCAGAGCTGAAGATATGTGTGTATTCAGGAAAATATTGAGGGTATTCAATTCATTATGTATCAGCCAAAAATAGGCTTAATATGTGTTCTTCTATTTCCTCTTGAACTCCTTTTACTTGTTTGAGTGTCAACAAGGGCTTAGTACGAACCTTCTCCCCATAAGGATTATCCAACTAGAGAGTAACTTTAGTGTTTGGTTGGGCAGTAGGAAAGAGGATAAGTTTTTGACTTTGGGTGCCATTGGAAATTGTCATCTCTCTAGACCGACAACTAATAAACGCAACAACAATAGCCATCCAAGGTCGTCCAAGCACTAATGGATGTCCTAGTTTGGAGGATTTGGGATGAATCACTAAGAAATCCATAAGGTATTCCCAAGAGGCCAAAGTAACAGTTATATCATCTAGACTTCATGCTGAGCTAATGACTAATTTGTCTACTAATTCCAGCAAAGTCTGTGTTGGTATTAGGTGATTTAGTTGCAACGTTTTCATGGTGTCGACCGACATAACATTTATTGTTTCTCCTAGATCAATAAGTGTGCTTGGAAAAGAAATATTGTTAATCTCTATGGTTACTAATGGATTTCCTAAATCATTATATTTGGATGGCATTTCTGATATAAATTTTGATAATTGTCCAACCACATGTATAACAGAAGGCTCCTTCCTCTTGCTCCCCTGATTTTTAATGAAAATATCCCTTAAAATATTAGCATAAATAGGTATATCCTTGATGGCTTGAAGTAGGGGAATCTTCACATAGATGTTTCTAAGTTCAGTCTCTAGATTATGTCCTAGAGCTCATATTTATTCACAAGTAATCTTTCTAGATAAGGAGGAGGATTAGTTTTCTAAGGCATTTCTGCTAGGTGAGAAGTGTGAGGAGGCGTTTCTTGTTGTACAAGGGTGTTTCTTTCTTCATCTAATTGGTTATCCATTTATTCTTCTTCTTGAACTGCTTGATTATCTATTTATTCTTCTTCTTGAACTTCTTGATTATTTACTTGTTCTTCTTCTTGAATAACCACAGTAAGATTTGTTTTATTCACAACCCTCCCTAATCTTAATTCAATTCCATTAAATGAAGCAGGAGTTATCACATAAGTGGGGAAGGTTTGTACTTCAATATTTTGTACAGGCTGTGTAGATATATTATTTGGATTAGGAATGGGTTGTGCAAGAATAGGGGTAGGCCGAGGAGGCTTTGGGATAGGTGCAACTTGCAATTGTTGTTGGAGATTTGGGTTTATAGGAATTGCAAGTTGTTGTTGTAGTTGTGGAGGTGGAGGAAGAGCAGGTAGATTAAATCTCGGTAGCAACTGAGAAACATTGGAAGGGTATTGTGGGTAGGTGGGAAAGGTTGTTGGCTGAAAGGTAACATTCCCATATGTAGGCCCTCTCCATCCTTGTTGCCAAGGATGGATTTGTGGTTGTTGAGGTGACCATTGAGGAAAAGACATTGGAGGTACCCATTGTTTTTGTGAATATTGTGTGGTAGGGTCTACAAACATATTGGGATTTTGTTGTCTTCGTGTCCTCTTGGGGGGATATGATGTTTCCTGAGGTTCTCCCCCTCTCTTGAAAATGGAGTTAAGTCCAGGTAAATAACGAAACTCACTGGTAGGGTGATGTTATGTACAGAGGCCATAGATTTCAATAAAATTAATGGGGCATTCCTTTTCAGGATGCTTTTTCCTACACCGAGGATAGAAAATTACCAAAGTAACATTTTCTTCTTGTTGTTTTCTTTTAATTTTAATGGTATCAAGTTGGGAACTGATGGTGTTTAGGATGTCTGTTTTGAATTTTTCTAGTAGATTCCCCAATTCAATCCTAGTAACACCTCCTGGTGTGGGTTTAGTAATTTTGTTTGTAGGATCCCTTACACTTTTTCCTCTTTTGGCTTGACTGTGGGAGTATCTTTTACAATACTCTGCAATCTATGCAAATGGATTTTGGTACACATCTCCAGAATTCACAAGATTTAGTACTTCAATGCAGTCATCCCTCACACCTTTTAGCAATATGGTCCTAATTGTGGTTGTATCTAAGTCAAATTGCTTTGTCTTTTGGTAGTTGTATAGGAACCTTTCTAGGTAATCTTCCAAACTTTCTTTCTCAAATTGTTGCATTTTAAATATGTCATTTCTAGCATCCCTAGGTCTGCAGTAATCTTGATATTTATGGAGGAAATTATCCTTCATACCATCCCGATATAATATAGTTTGTTCTCATAGGCTCATAAACCACCTTAATGTTGAGTCTTTTAGTGTGGCCAGAAAGAGTTTTAGTTTTTGTACATTATCAGTGTAGTTATAACTCCTACATAGTATATCAATTTCAAACCAAAATGAATCGGGATGTTTTTTTAACATACCATGAAAGTGAGGCAGTGAGGACAATGAAATATTCTTCATAGCAACATCTCTGGTGATGTCCAATATTGGGAGTCCAAATTTCTTTGTTTCGTTGTTTTCATTTCCCTCTTCATCTCCCATGTATCCAAATAACACTTTGTAGGGTGATGGTGATGTTTCCCCACTAAGAGATGGTTTAACCACTGGGTTGTTTGGTATATATAACTATTCCAATACCTTGTGTGTTGCCCTAGTGGAAAATGCAACTTCTTATATCACTACCTCTATCTCTTTTCCGACGACTCCTTCTGATGGGGTTGCTAATACTTTCCCTCTTTCTTGTTGTATTATGCTTTCAATCTGAACAGTGGCTTCAAATTTAGTGCATTTGGTTGTTGTTTCAATTGTTTCCTTTGAACTTTCTCCTCTAAGAATTGTTCCTGCATGAATTTTAGCTGAATTTGTGTGTGGGGGGGGGGGTGGTTCTTGTTGTTTGTTTTTTTAATTTTTCTAAAATTTTGGAAGCAAGAAATCTACTTTTATTATCCTTATACCTACTCATAAAAAAGAAGAAACTCTAATACTAATGAAACAAAAAAATTTAACTACTAAAGGTAAGAGGACACCCGACTTTGGATAAACCCCACCAAAGTGGATGTGCAGATTCTTACCTCTCATCTTACCATCTTCTCTCTGCCTTCAGATTGTCCTTAAATCCAATCCAAACTCATAAAACCAATCAAACTCAAAATTATACCTATTACCATTTACAACTCCCCAACAACAACGCCAAAATTTTGGTGTAAATATATGTTTAGTATATTTCACTCATTTATATGTCAATCCAGGATTCGTAATCAAAAGATTTGTTACACTATATGTGCCGAAAATAGGTAACCTATATATGTCTGTTGTATCTAGCTCAATCAGGAAATAATTAATAACATAACATTTTGTTTCTAGAATATCTGAATGCCTCACACAACTTTAAACTCAAAAGATAAAATTGATAACAAAACTCTCAAACAAACACTTAATTGAGAAGGATCTTGCTTAGATGGAAAGTTAGTTCATTACAGACTCATGAAATGAAGAGATGAACTTAGATCTTGCTTCTTGTAGAAATTAAAACAATAATCAACAATCCACTTTATTCACTCTTAGAAAGAAATCAATCATAACTCTATTAATCCCAATCAAACCTTATTTAATACAGGAAACAATCAATATGATTGAGAGACTTCATTATATGGAACATGAATGTGAGAGATGAAGTCTTATGGTTCATGTACCTACTAAGAACACCACAATTATAAATTCAAATCAATAGCAATTACTTACTTAACAATCCCACACATCTATCAAACTCTTATCAATTAAATATCAATCTGCAGAAATGGAAATGGAATTATCTACTCTATTCAATGTATAGTCATTTACTCACACTGATTCAAAATCAAATAAATATATGTTGTACTTAAAATGCATTTAAAATCATTTACAACACACAACTATTAAGTGTTCACACTCACACAATTTAATTACAACACACAAAGACATGTGCAGGGAAGTTTACCTTGGTTGGGGTGGTGGGCCCTTGCTAAACCAACAAGGTACCTCTAAAGAGATTGTAGACTAAAATGCTTTACTCATGCTCATGAATTGCACAAAATATCATTTATATTCCTTTAATTGATCGATTGAATCAACAATTCAACATTTCATTCATCATAACAATGTATATCATCCTTTAATTACTACTTACTTCCTATCATCTACACAACATCCCTTATAAACAAGGTGAGCCATTATAACCAAGGTCTGAGGATAATTATCAAATGGTTTCAAAATATTACAATTGGTAATTCATATCGTATCTCTAGGGATGGAATTCATCCTCACGACACAAAGTGCATGAGTGATGAAGTCTATCATGATATCCAAAACTACCTCAAGAGCCTTCTATCCAACTAAATTCTTGGAATCACCACCAACATACTCGTTCAACATGTAAATCATGTAGACAAGGGTTTCGTACCAGATGGACACAATCACGACTATGGGTACCGGACCAGTGCAAAGGTAGTACCAGAAAAAACACGATACTGGTACTGGATGAGGCGCTGAGATGGTGGTACCATATGAGGTACTAATATGGTGGCACCGAAATAGGTGTTGTGCTGGTACCGGAATAGGCGATTTGCTGGTACCGGAATAGACGTTGAACTGATAGTATCAGATCACTGCAAAGTATTGGAATAAGAGGAATATTGGTACCGGATCAGGCAAGGTACTAGATCCAGCAAAGTACCAAATCATTAGAGTACCATATGGAGCTTCTTAACTAAGATTCAAAGCAATTAGGAACACAAATAATCAATCATTTAATCCAATTTAATCAATAAATCAAACAAATCATGCTTTAACATAGGTTACCTCTCTATGCACATAGACAAGGTTAGACAATAGGTTTGTGGAGGAAATGGTCAATCATATACAAATATCATAGGTGAAATAGACTCAGATAGAGGATAATATATGATCATGGAAGTGTCAAAATGGAGACTCAACAGGCCAACAAACCAACCTATACAAATCATCTTCAATAGATAAGAGATCGTATCTTCTTCAAGGGATTTTCACAGATTTGTGACCTATCCTTGCTACAACTCGTCGATGTTCACATCCTTCTTGTTGCATCTTGCAGATGTTTGTGCCCTTCTTGTTACAACTTTGGATTTTTGTACCCTTCTTTCTACAGCTCACAGCTGTCTGTGCCATTCTTGCTACAACTTCTAATGTGTTCTCCATTATTGTTGCAACGCGCAGATGTTTGCGCCCTTCTTGTTGCAACTCACGGATGTTCATGCCCTTATTGTTGCAACTCCAAGACTTTCACCTTCGTAACTTCATACTTGACATCAGATTCACTAATAGATCAAAATATTAGACCATAACATTCTCACAAAATAGATATTCAATATAAGTGTGTGTACTTATGAGAGACTTCTTGAGGTAACCTCTTTCATTATTATTAGGGATTCTTTATTTTCTTGTTACAACCACTTTACCCTTTCATTAATTGACTTGTAACTAATTAGGGGCTTCTTGACCATTCTTCGGGGATTCCAACTTTATCATGGCATATATCCCTAACCGTTATGAACCACATGGCATACCACCTATCAACGAAAACGACACGAAAATGACTATCCATTTATGATTGTCTTACCTGCATTTACATTGTCCTTCATGTCCATATTCCTCAACCAACTTTGAGTCCCATAACCACACCTCCGGGGCTTCATGTAGACTTCATCAAATGTACCCATCACATCTTCTGACATCAACCATTCTTGTTGACATCAATGAAAACTAACTCACCCTCAATCTCAACCACATATATAGTGATTCCAGACTTCTCCAAGGGTTGACATCAATATCCAAGGGTTGATATTAGTGACAACCAACTTTCCAACAAAAACCCTTGAGGTAGGGTAGCACCATATATTAATCCTTAGGGAAGGATAATACTCCTCAAACAATCCTTGATTGTTACAATATTTTTTTTTTCACTATGTTCATTACATTTCTCACCACTTTCTTATATAATACTCTCTGAGAACATTCTAGAGAAGGAACCTTCTACAAATCTTCTCACATTTATTATGTTGATATTGATATATCTAACTACCATAGTAGGCCTTATTTAATAATATAATGGACCTATTACACCTTAAATTGAATAGCCTCCACTAATAACACATAACCACACTCCCATTTGGTACCTCCCTAGGTACCACATATTACCTCCCTTGGTACAATACATTTTATCCCCGTTCACATGTTTCATCCTCAAATCATAGGATGAAACCATACAATATGACCAACTAAGAAATTTATCCAACTTGTACCAAGCATGACCATCCATCCATCCTAATGGAAGATGAACACGATGTCCAACTATGACCTTTCCACCCTAATCTTGATCCTTATCACACCTTTGGTGCCATAGGCTTGTTGCTTAATCCCGATATCTTCCTGCAGTTCTAGTATTCCACCACATGCCTCATGATTGGTTTCCTTTATGGTGTCATGATGGTTAATAATAAGTGTGTTGATGATCATGCCTTGGTATTGATGATTGTTGTTTCTATATATGGTTTGGATGGTGATATACAACAAATATAGGAATAAAACCTTTTTTCTTCAACTTTGAAAAATGGTGTTCCTTTGAGTCAATGATCTTCTTGGCTTCTTTATTGTGTCCTTCTTGGGGTTTTTCTTCATTCCCTTCTACATACTCTACCTCAGATTCAACTTCAGACTATGCACTAACTTCTTTGATTTCCCCTATGGGTCCTTCTTTCTTACTAAGAGACAAATCCTGCGATGCAACTTTCTTTTTCTTGTACCAATGTTTCACAATCTTCTTTTCCACATTAATATTAATTGTACCAATTGTTTGAATCCAAGAATATTCAAGAATAACATCCACACCAATCATACATATGGAATGAAAATAAGAATGCAATACATATTTTTCCATGGTGATCTTCAAATATTTTAAAAAATGAATATTTTTATCCTCAACTTGTGTGCTTTGCATACTTTTTGCTGGAACTTGCAATTGATTAACCAACTGAACATTGGCAAAATTATCCATGCAACTAGGGTTAATAGAAACAATGATATTTTCTTTATGAATACATCCATGACCTGTAACATAGAATTACCATATAAACCCTTGTTTCTCTGTATATCCTTTTTCTAACAAGAGGTTTTCAAATTCCTCACCTTTACATGGCATTATCTCTTCATGGTTAAGACCATTCCACCATATGCTAGCATCATCCTTTAAACTATGAGATAGATGTGACCTTCAAAGGAATGGGTTTTCAAAATTCGTTCATTTTACATATTCTTCAATACTATGGCTATCAAATTTCCTTATAAAATAAATATTTCTATGAAAACCCCAAAAATAGAACTAGGGTTTGTAAAAAATCACACGGCTTTTTTTGGAAAAACCTTGAAAATTATCAAACAAAAAATGTTGATAAATTCACTTCCTGGACTCCATTTCAACTGATTTGTTTTTATGAAATTGGGTATTTTTCCGAAAGGAATTCAAATATCCAATAGTTTTATACAAATTCTATGTATAAAGTTTTAGAAATCAATCTAAAGTGTGTCGCCCCCTTTTTTTCCTTTTAAAAAATATGCAAAAGGAACCAAAAATTTCTTCCCCTCTTTGGCCAAGGAAAGATATATGATACCAATTTTTAAGTACTTGAATAGATATGCACATATACTTTTGAAATAACCCTTAATATCAACAAGAATAAACCAAACCATTCACCAAATATTCAACACAAGAATGCAGACAAAATCCTTGAGGTAGGGTAACACCATATATTAATCCTTAGGGAAGGATAACACTCCTTAAGCAATCCTTGCTTGTTACAATAAAAACATTCTTCACTATGCTCATCACATTGCTCATCACTTCCTTATATAATACTCTCTAAGAACATTCTAGAGAAATAACTTTTTAGAAAGCTTCTCACATTTATTATTTTCATATTGATATATCTAACTACCATAGTGGGCCTTATTTAACTATATAGTGCACCTAGTCCACCTTAAATTGAATGGCCTCCACTAATAATACATAACCAAATTCCCATTGGGTACCTTCCTAGGTACCACATATTACCTCCCTTGGTATACTACGATGAGGTGGGTAAAGATGATATAACAAATTCCCCCTAATGTGTAAGGGAAAAATGTCAGTTGATGGATGGAAGACATTATACTCTAGAGGAGGAAATTGTTGATGGTGGTTGGGAAGAGTGCACCAAATGTTGCATCAGGGAAGTACCTGCAACAAAAAAAAAATTATGAGATGACTCTCCTCTCGAGACAGGAATACCCATCCTCATGTGTGAAAAAGCATGGCCGCCAAATTAAATACACCATGGATCCATGGAGCATATATAGGAATAGTGATCATGGCCACGAAAATATACAAGGTGGATCCATGTATATATAAGAGTAGCGATCATGGTCACGAAAGAGATACACATTGGATCCATGTTAGATAGATCATAACAATGCATGGATAGATAGTGGAGCTATATCTCAATATACATCAAGAGAATGACTAGAGAAATGAAATGGACAGCTGGAACTCTTGAAGGTACCAATGTCATAGAGGTGAGTGGTACAATATTGCATAACTTGAGAAACAACAGAATGACAGGATGTTACTAATGGCCCAAGGTCTTCAGATCCAAACTCATTGAAGGTACGAGTCTTCTCCATTGTGAATAATTGATTTGATGTTGAAAATGTGAGACACCATTTGATTACTATTCATTGATGTATATTGTTAACAAATAGGAGACAACCCATGGATAATGATAATGGGCATCAAACACTTGTTGAGCTTAAAAAATGTGGTCATCAAGTGGGTATTTCTCACGACATTACTATATTTTATTTTTGGTTGCAGTTATGGTACTAGAAAAGTTGTTCTCTTGGGCATTGATTATGGCACCGGACATGTTCTTCACATTGTTGCAGGTATAGATCAAGTATCTTCTTCACATCTCCTCTAGTGAATTCATTTCCCATCCAGAAAATATTTCTGGTATGAACCAAACTAGTTCCTTCCATGTCTGATCCGGATTTTATAATCAGAACAAAAATGAATACAGATTATTATTATTCGTAACATAGAGAAACAAGAATAACATAGATGCAATAACAAAGATACAAAAAAAAATGGTTTCTATTCAATAATAAAATGTGTTGAAAATGTAAATTGCAGCGGAAAACAAGCTTGCTAGAAAGGTGGCAGTTTATCTCTGAGAAGAGATGTGACAGTTGTGCTCATTCAAAAGAAGATTGTTACAATGAGGCTCTCTAGGAATTTTTACAATAAAAATTAATTCCAAAACCCTAGACATCCAAAAACCTAACCCTAGGAGATGAATCACCAAAATTCATGTGGGTCCCATTGGGGTAAGCTAGTACATCAACTTCCCGGGGTTGTAACTTTTGCATACGATCTCCATTTTAGGCACACGATAGCCCATTGGAAAGCTATATATGAGGAATACACATGTCTCCATTAAAATTTGTCTTGTTCTACAGTTTCACTATGGAGATCCCTAAAAACGTTGTTTAGGGCCTCAAAATAGCCCCGGAGGTCAGGGACCTGAAAACTAGGAAAAAAATGCCAAATTGGAAAACTACCAAAATGAGCCAGTTGGAATAGGTGGGAGGCCACCAAAATCCATATGGATCAATCCTCTCCCCTTAGGAAGAAATGGTACCCATTTCTTTGAGTGCCCCCATCAGATGAGGAAATTTCTACTGAATTTGGCCCCAGGTGAGCCACTTTCCTTGGTGCAAGAGTTGCCCTACTTTGACAACTTGATAAAGTCAGATCCTTTGTTGGCGATTTCCCTTGACCTGTGTGTCCATAATATGATCACTAGATGCATGGTGCATTTAGTTAGGGTTGAGCTCTATTGGTGTCAATTGTTCTGCTATCTCTGAGATGTCCAACAATGGTGGGAAGTATGGTCGAAGGAGATCCACATTGAACACTGGTTGCAGGCCAAGTAAAGGAGGAATGTTGAGCTCAAAAGAATTGTCACCCACAACCTTGGTGATGAGGTAAGGTCCGTAACAGAGTGGTTGAAGCTTTCGATGGGGCCCTATAAAGTGTTCTTTTGCAAGTGTAACCACACTTTGTCTCCCACCTGAAACTTATGTGGCACCCGACGTTGATCATGGCGTTGCTTGTACTTGGCATTGGACTTACGTAAATATCCTAAACCTATTGGCAGATGTGTTGGATCCTCTCAATGAACAAGGAGGATTTTTCAACTTCAGTGGGAGCAGGTGATGAATCGGCTTGGGTGGCCACAAGAGGTAGTGCAACATCCATGGGACCCAATGGTTGGAATCCCAACCTGAGCTAAAAGGGGATGTGGTCAGTTGAGTTGTGTAGGGATATTTTGTAGCTATGTTGAACATAGGGAAGATCTCATCCCATGTGCAGGGAGGATTGGAATTGTACATTCGTAAGATACGCATTATCATCTGATTGATGACCTTAGTTTGGCCATCTGTCTGGGGGAGGAAGGTAGTGGACTTGGTGAGCTTGGTATCCAACAATGACCAAAGGCTCAACCAAAATGTGTTGAGGAACCAACTGTCCAAATCTAACACGATGGTTTGCGGGATTCCAAAATGTACCCAGACTCATTCAAAGAAGATCTTGGAAGTGGCATCTGTTGTGATGCTCTTCTTGCAGGAGGCAAGGATCACCATCTTGGAAAAACGATCAACAACCACAAAGACACAATTATTTCCTCTCTTGGTGGACGAAAGGACTGACATGTAGTCCATTTAGATGGATTCCCATGGCCAGTTAGGAGTAGGAAGGGGGTGTATAGGCATTGTTTCTTAGTGGTCAGTTTGGTAATAGCGCAGGCAGTGCAAGACCTGATATACTTCCTGACATCCTGTCGAAGCTTCTGCTAGTAGAAAGGTTTCTGTAGCACTTCCACTGTCTTTTCGACACCAAAGTGTTTTTCCACCCGACTGTAGTGGGATTCCCAAATCATCTTCACTCGCTCTCTTGATGGAACACATTGATGGCCTAGTCGACACAATATCCCATCCTAAAGATGGAACTTAGTGACAACTAAGTTTTCTCCCAACATTTGGTATGTGGTGGTGAAGTTTGGGTCTGTCTCATAGAGGTTGGGCCATCCGTAGGTCTCGTGGCTACAAGAGTCTAGCACCATGGTGAGTGTCGTGACTATAGGTCGGATAAGGAAATCAACGACTTAGTTGGTACTACATGTTTTATACTTGATGTTGAGGTGGAACTACTGCAAGTATGTGGACCAATTCTGATTGTAGTCATTTTGCAATTTGTCCTGTGTCTAGATGAATTGTAATGGTTTATGATCCGTGTGGATGACTGTCTCCCTCCCGAGAATGTAATGTCTCCCCTGACAGAAGGCTTGCACTATGGAGTACATTTTTTTGTCGTAAGTAGGGTAATTATGGAAAACATATGATAATGTATCACTATGATAGGCCAGGGGGTGGCTGTTTTGAGTTAGAAATATGCCCACAACATAGTCCAAAGCATCTGTGTCGATCTCAAAGGGTTGTTGCAGGTCCAGTGATGAAAGTACTAGGGCTGAGCACAAGCACTAATGTAAATCATCGAACAGTTTTTGTTGGGACATGCCCCAAACAAATGTTTCCTTACCACCACCCCTGGTTAGTTGGATGAGGACCCATGCAATATAGGAGAATCCCAACATGAACCTGTGATAGAAATTGGCAAGGCCTAAGAAGCTCTGAATCTCAGTGAGTGTGGTTGGGGTTGGCCTGTCATGAATGATTGGTATCTTTTATGGATCCACATGCACATCATGATTATCCACAATGTAGCCTAGGTACTGGACCCTGTCCATGCCGAAGAAGAATTTTTCCACGTAGGCATATATCTTGTGCTACCGCAGGGTGTGCAAAACCTGTTGAATATGCTACAAGTGTTTCACCCAAGTCTTGTTGTAGATGAGGATTTCATCCAGATACACCACTAAAAAAGTATTCGTGAAAGGTCGCAGGATATATTCCATCATCTTCATGAATGTTTTTGGAGAATTTTTCAAACCAAAGGGCATGACTAGCCATTCAAAAAGACCTTATTTTGACTTGAAGGTAAATCTATCTATTCTATGGGGACCTAGTGGTAGCCAAATTTCAAATCAATCTTATTGAAATATTTGGCCCCCTTGATATGATCAAGGAGGTCATCGATTCTAGGACCATGGTACCGGTTTCTGACTGTGATTTAATTTAGGTCCCAGTAAAAATCAGTACCAAACAAGAAGCAAGAGACATGCCAAAGATCACAAAACCCTCAAGTAATATTTGCAAGAAATGTCAACATGGAAAAAAATCAAGGGTGAGATTTAATACAAAGGAATATGCAACATCCAAGCCATTGGAACTTGTTCATATGGATCTCGGTTGACTAACAAGAACAAAAACCAACAAGGAGAAAGTTATTTTATGTTTCTCATTGATGATTATAAAAGAATGACTTGGGTTTCCTTTCTAAAAATTAAACCTGAGGCATTTGACAAATTCAAAGCATTAAAATCCTTAGTTGAGAATGAGACTGATCTGAAAATCAAATTCTTAAGATCATATAATGAAGGTGGCTTCAAAACCAATGATTTTGAAGAATTCTGTGAAAACCATAGAATAAAAAAACAATATTCAGTTGCAAGAACCCCTCAACAAAATGGAGTAGTTGAAAGGAAAAACAAACATGCACACAAAATTGTCACGACAATGTTAAATGAGTCAAAAGTATCAAATAGATTTTGGAGAGAGGAAGTTTACACTGTTGTCTACATTCTAAATAGAGGGCAGATCAGAGTTAGTTGTGACAAGACTCCGTATGAATTATGGAAAGGTCGACCAACATTTGTCAAACACTTCAAAATCTTCGGAATTAAGTGTTACATCAAATGCGATGATGAGGATATAGGAAAGTTTGACTCTAGAGTAGATGAAGGATTTTTTCTTGGATATTCATCAAGAAACAAAACCTATAGATGTTACAAGAAAATACTACAAAAACTTGTTGAAAGCGTTAATGTAAGAATAGATGAAGAACTACCACACACGAATTAAAACTAGACGTAGAAGAAATCGAATACAAAAAAGAATAAGAAGAAGCATATGAGAAGTAAAAGAACTAGAAAATGTGGAAGAAGAAGAAACAAAATGCTAAGATATAGAAACACCATCCAGATTTGTATAGAAAAACCATCCAGAAAACTTAATTCTTAGAAACAAAAATGCTAAGCTCAGACTAGGAGAAAACTGGAAAACAATTCTGAGTAGATGAATCTCTCTCTATTGTCCAAAGTAGAGCCTAAATTCTTTGCAGAAGCTCGTGATGATAAACATTGGGTGAAGGCTATGGAAGAAGAGTTAAATCAAATTGAGAAAAATGAGACATGGGAACTTGTCCCAAGACCCAAAGATAAAATTGTGATTGGTACAAACTGAATATTCAAGAATAATTAGTTGAATGAAGATATAAAAGTGGTAAGAAATGAAGCAAGACTGGTCTATAGAGGGTATGCTCAAGTAGCAGTTATTGACATTGAAGAAACATTTGCACTTGTTGCAAGATAGAATCCATTAGAATGTTTTTTTCATTTGCAAGCTTCAATAATTTTAAAGAGTATCAAATGGATGTCAAGTCAACATTCATGAATGGATATTTAGAGGAAGAACTGTACATAGAATAACCTGAAGGGTTCCTATTTTCAGAAGATGAAGATTATGTTTGTATATTGAAGAAAACAATTTATGGATTAAAGCAAGCCCCCAAAGCATGGTATTCAAGACTTGACAAGTACTTGCGACAAAAAGGCATTAAAAAAGGAACAACAAATAACAATGTTTACATCAAAATAAATAATGCAAAAATGTTGATCATTGTAGTTTATGTGGATGATATTATTTTTGGAAGTAATTTTGATGAAATAAGAAAATATTATGTAGAAGAAATGAAAAAGGAATTTGAGATGTCCATGCTTGGAGAATTGTCATTCTTTTTGGGACTACAAATTACTCAAACAAGAAAAGGAATATTCATTTCTCAGACCAAATACATCAAATAGATGATGAAGAAGTTTGAAATGGAAGATTGTAAACCTATTAGAACACACATGGTCATTGGTTGTAAGCTAACAAAGGAAGATGAATACAAGGAACTGATCAAACCCTATACATATCAATGATAGGATTCCTACTTTATGTGATGGCTTCAAGGCCAGATATAATGAAGTAAGTAGATTTAGTTGGAAGGTTTGAAGTTGAACCTAAGGAAACACATGTACATGCAGTCAAAAGAATGTTCAGATATTTAGAAGGCACGTTAAACTTTGGTTTGTGGTATCCCACAAGGAAATACTTCACTATGAAATCTTACACAGAAGAAGATTGGGTAGGAAGTGTGGATGATGGAAAAAAGAACTAGTGTTGGAGCATTCTTTATGGGAAATAGCTTGGTGTCCTAGTTCAACAAGGAGAAATCATCAATTTATCTATCCACAATAGAAGAAGAATGCATTGCAACAACAACATGTTGTACAAATGTTTGTTGGATGAAATAAACATTAAAATACATTTAGGTGGAATATGATTATCCTATATCAATTATATGTGACAATACCAGTGCAATAAATCTATCTAAGAATCTCGTCATGCATTAAAAAACAAAACATATTCCAATCAAGTATCACTTCTTCAGAGAGAAAGTCATAGAACAACATGTCAAATTGGAGTATATTGACACAAAAGAACATGTTGTTGATATATTTACAAAACTGCTTCCTAGGGAAGTATTTTAGTACCTTAGACATACATTGGGGGTGGTCACTATGCCTTCCAATCACTAAAGAACTACAAGAAAAGAAACAACTCAGGGGGGGCTACAGAAAGAGAGAAGGGCACATAGTTATGTGGACCAGTAGAAAAGGTCATTGACTGTAGAATGAAGAGTACAGTGAAAGTAGAATAGAATTCCTTTGCCATTGATGTAAAAGGGGGAGATTTGTAGAAAAGGGGGACACTCATAGGAAGCATTCAACTTAGATGAGAACAAAATGATAAGATCTATGGATGCATAAACTGGAAGAGTTTAGTTTCATATTGTGTTACCATCAATGACAAAGGGGGAGTTTGTTGGAAATATTGTTGTCAGTGATGTCAAAGGAGGTTGGAAACAAGGTTGCAGAGTTGTATCAAGATCTTTGCCATTAGATCGAGTCAATGAATTAAATACCCACAATTTATCACTAGAAGGATCAATGACGATTCAACTCTTTAGTTTGAGTCGGATACGATACTCGAGGAAGTGGAGAATCTAAAGACCTTTGAAGTATATTAATAATTGGAAGATGAACTAGAGACTAATACTTTGAGGGGTGATAGTCTGATGACTATCAAAGTTACTGATTGATTGAAAGGTTCAACAAAAGAAATACCTCGACGAACGATCTAGATATATTCGGAGTGAAACAGATCAACCAACCCAGAAGGAGGCACGTGGAAGTGTACTATTGGATTTGGAATCTTGTCATAGTTTGAAGTGATCGGAGTGACTCAAATAGAGAGATTTCGATGACGACACTCTAATAGAAAAGCCCAAAAGGTCAGAGTGGTTCCAGTGTCTCAGAGTTCTAATTATCAGATTAAATATATTCCATCAAAGTCTAAAAAG
This sequence comes from Picea engelmannii, assembly GCA_009831015.1. Lineage (NCBI taxonomy): Eukaryota > Viridiplantae > Streptophyta > Pinopsida > Pinales > Pinaceae > Picea > Picea engelmannii. The sequence goes on along the minus strand of ML789229.1, from coordinate 175,904 downwards.
GTCAGAGTAGTATAACTCCATCTGAACACATCCATCGAAGTGATACTAGTGTGAAATACACCAAAAGGAGTCTGAACCATCGGAGAGGTTTAGTTTGCATCAGAGTTGATAGTTTGGAGTGGTTAAAACCTTATGCATTGAGGCATTTTGAAAAGGGGAGTCAGATGGATTATGGAGAGTTAAGTATGATGAACTATGGTAGCCCAAGGTCATAGTTTGAGGTTATATGTGGTAAAGGGGCTTAGCGACAAAGGTTAAAGGAGCCAACAAATGGGGATTGGTGCAAGGTTATGGAAATTGGTCACATGGAAGAAAGGCACTTAGTGCAAAAGGTTAAAGGAGCTTGTGAATGGGGATTGGAACAAGGTCATGGCACTCAGCCAAATGGAAGAAAGGATATTGGAGTCGGTTGGAGGAGGGGACTCCGAGGTCCAATGAGAGGCCGATAGGTTGATATCCGGATAACCCCAGGAATTGATATATCCAGTGGTCCTGATGAACTTGATCACATGTATATGGTCATGATTTGTTCATGGATCTGATCAGGTGACTACTGAGCATTTAGGGGTGCATTGTGTGTTTCAAGCCCTAGTGGTCCCAATCAACCAATAGACAAAAGGAAATCAATGGTTGAGATTTAATCTAGGAAATGATCTAATGGCTATTGAGCATAAAATTTGTGTTGTGTGGTATGAGAGAAGATTATGTGAAATAAAAGGGTATATGTCAGATTCAAAGGAAAGTTGTATCCTAATTCTTCTAAGATATGTAGTCGACCTGACGAGAAATATGATTTTATGGACAAACACTTTGGTATGGTCTCACATAAATAATGATGTCAAGATCATTTTGGAAAGTGTGTGTGGTGTGAGCGAATTTGAAGGGAAGTGGAGCTATGTGATTCAAAGGATCTCGAGAGTGAGAGAAGGTATGTGAAGAAGTGGAAGAACTCGAATGAGTTGATGGAGTTAAATGGGTTTTGATTTTGCAGAACTACGAAAGTGAAAATTATGTGTGAGTAAGAGGAGTTATGATGTTTACAGGTATGAGGATACCATAAATGAAGAGAAGATAATCATATAAAGGAGTGGATAAATGCATGGAAGGATTGGATCATGTGAAGAGAAGCACTAAAGTTCTGAGGTCAAAAGACATCAAGGAAGATAAATTAGAAGCTTATTTACTTTAGGGTGGCAGGGTGGTGCAAGGAAGGGGATTGGTGCCCCCTACAGTTTGGTGCATGCAAACATTACAACTGAGTTGGTGCTCATCCAAGGGGATTTGTGTCTTCTGTAGGCTGGTTTCTACAAACCTTATTGTTGTGTTCGTGCTCAGTCAAGGATATTGATGTCTCTAGAAGGTTGGTGCCTGCAAACACTAGAACAATAGGTTGGTTCCTACAAGATATTATAAAGAAAGGTTTGTAGCTTTCTCCAAATTGGGTTTCCACGTTGATACATGTGTGCTATGGTTTTGTGTTGATATCTATTGATATGGTTAAATTTTTTTATTTCTTATGATTGATTACTAATTAAAGTGATGAAGGGAAAAAGTTCTAAATTTTTTCTAAAACTGATTCACCAACATCTTAGTATTAGTGTATATTCCAACATGTTGTGAATTTGAAAAATACACATAAGGATTATTATCCAACATGTGTGTATTTATCAAGATGAATCATTCCTTCCCACATCTTGTTTGACATGTGTTATGAGGAAAATCACTCTATGGCATGGGGTAAACCATGATAGACAGAATGACCACATAAATCAACTCTAATCCCAGGTATGCTATATAAATGAAAATACTAATAAGACAAGATAAAGTGCCTACCTCATCTGAATGTTCGATGAAGACCACTGTTAGGACCACATATTGTACCCTTTTTGCCCATACTTTTTACTATTATTTTACCCTTCATCAACTGCATTTTGACTCATACTATCATTTCATCTGATCATTCCAAGGTATACAACGTCCTTTCTCATTACTTTATGCTTAATCCGCTTTGCATAACACTTTACATTACTTTTGAACCTAACCATTGATTAGAAGTGCATAAGTGTCTATATCTGCAGAATAGTATCCAAGACCGATGCTGAAACACAGAACTGTCCAAGTTGATGCTGAAACACGGAAGCTGCTACATAGTCCGAGGAAGCACATGCTGAAACA
>ML789229.1:161293-173679 GCA_009831015.1 Picea engelmannii | reverse complement strand
AGAGGGGGTACCCCCCCTCTGCACTCCCCCACGTGGAAGAGTGTACATACTTCTGGGGTGTAAATACTTCATGGGGTATAAACACGGCTGAAATCAAGGACCTCTAAATCAGGAAGATAATCAGGCTCCACAACCAACACTTACCAAAGTCTTCCTCCTACTTACCCTAGCTCCGACTTACTGACTGAAGTTGATTCCATACCTCATTGCTTACGCATACTAGTCCAATTTCTTGAGTTAAAACGATATTATCTCGAGTCTGTGCCCATTTGACCCCTTTAAAAAATCAACCCATGACAAAAATTATGATGGGTACTGGGGTTACTTTTGACGCAATCCGGAGGTGACTTCTAGTGCTAACAAAGGGATATAGATTTCTCTATTGGTTTAATTCTTGGAGTTCCCCTAGTATCCAAAATGCCTTATAGAATGAGCACACCATAGATAAAATATTTGCAAATGCATCTAGAAGAGTTGTTAAAGAAATGATACATATGCCCAATTGTTTCTCCTTTGGGTGCCTCAGTTTTTTTTTTTCAAGAAAAAATATGGAACGCTAAGGTTGTGTATTGACTTCAGATGATTGAACAAGGTTACAATCAAGAATCAATATCCTTTACCAAGGATTGATGATCTGTTTGATCAGCTGAAAGGAGCAAAGATATTCTCCAAGATTGACTTGAGGTTAGGCTATCATCAAGTGAGAATCAAAGAAGATGATACTAGCAAAATAGCCTTTCATACAATGTATGGACACTACGATTTCGTGGTTGTGCCTTTTGGGTCGACAAATGCAGCTGCTACATTTACGTGTATGATGAATGGAGTGTTCAAAGATTTCTCGGAAAAGTTAATCATTGTATTTTTGGATGATCTTCTCATCTATTCCAAGATAGAGGAGGAGCATGAGAGGCATTTGAGGATGGTGCCACAACTGTTGAGAGAGAACCAATTGCATGCCAAGTTGAGTAAGTGCAGTTTTTATCAAAAGTCGGTCCATTGTTGGGGTCACATTATTTCAAAAGATGGCATAACAATGGATCCAGAAAATATTGAAGCAATCAAGAGTTGGCCAGTGCTAAGAAACATTTTAGAAGTTAGATCATTTATGGGTCTAGGTGGTTACTACAAGAGATTCATTGTGGGATTCTCCAAGATTGCACACCCGATAACATATTTGCAAAAGAAAGGAGTAAATTTTGAATGGAGTTCCAAGTGTGAAGAAAGTTTCCAATGTTTAAAATATTTACTAACTAGTGCACCTATTTTAAAGGTTGCAAATCCATATGAATATTTTATTGTGTGCAAAGACTAATGCAAGGAAGAGCTCAGTGGACTTCTTATGCAAAATGGACATGTAATTTGTTATGAGTCTAGAAAATTGAAGGAGCATGAAATAAATTATGCTACACATGAATTAGAGTTGGTAGCCATAGTACATGTCTTAAGGATGTGGAGGAATTACCTTATGAACAGAAAAATTGAATTGGAGATAGACCATTGTGATCTGAAATACTTGTTTGAACAACCAAACTGAATGCTAGACAAACTAGACGGCTAGAATCTCTTAATAAATATAACTTTGATATCAAAAACATAAAAGAAAAAGAGAACAAGGTGGTTGATGCACTCAGCACAAGGATGCATAAAATGCATGCTATAGCCACAGATTTAAAACTTATGATCTAGTATCTATAGGACAGATTTAAAACTTATGATGAACAACAATCAACTCACTATCAAATTTAAATTTGGAAAGAACCTTTACCTGTCATCATTTTTACTTTGACTGGTTTAAATGAAAATTTAAAAAATATAATCGAAAAACTTTGGCCATTAGTGTGCTCATTCCATTTCGATCTTCATAATTGGGATATTACCTCAGGCACTGACCATCTTTTTCCTGAAATAATGTCCCCTTTAACGGAGCATTGACAGGAGCTCAGCGATGTCGGGACAGACAGTTGTGTGAGTAGGAGTCTGGAGTGGGCATCCACAACATACGAGTACAAAGTTGAATGTGGCGAGTTGATGGGGTCGGTGAAGTATGAAGTTTACTCCAACCAGTGCGCTTTGCAGCACACCCCACTCACCATCTGCTGGGGTCTCACCAGTGGAGTGGAGTGGTTGTTTTTCTGTTAAAAGCGAAGTGTGAAGTTAGACAGTTTATGGTAATTCATTTTCAAACTCTGGGAGGTGGAGGTGAATGAAGAATAATCCAGTTGATTTCACGGAAGATAAGTAAAAGTGTAAAACAACGCTTATTATAACGTATTCAGCGAAATATATGTTATAGGATCTGCAGCACATGCACAGTCAAATATATGTTATAGGATCTGCAGTAGATACACAGTCAAATATATGTTATATATATTATTAGGTCTACAGTAACACATACACAGTCAAATATATGTTATACACAGTGTATATATATATATATATATATATATATATATAGTACCTACACATTCAAACAGTGTATATGGTAACATATATACAGCATTGTACGTCACTACAGAGTACTTATTGATCAAGTGAAGCCTGGAGATCTCATTCATAGTCATTCTCACTCTCCACTTATGTATTATTTTTATTTAAAACTGGAGTAAGTTGCAAGGTACAGAGATCCTTTATTTTTATTTTATTTTTATTTGATTTGATGGACCAATATTATATGTATTATATGGCCTCTGACACATTGAACATGCTACACGAATGTTACTGTCACTGAGGACTTCTCACAGCTTGAACAGTTGCATCAATTTGCAAGACTTTGCACCTTGCAGCATAAAGTGCACTTAGAATCGATCCTTTAGGTGTTTTTTTATTTTTTCATCACTTCAAAATTGTTATTATAGGATATTTTGATATTTGAATTACAAAACTTGAAAAATAGAAAAATACATTGATTAAAGTGAGATCAAATTTAAAACATTATTTTTAATTTCAAGTTAAAGAGTATAGATTCATTTTATATGGTTATATATTGATTTCACTTTTCCATGATGAAAAGTTGAAAAAGTATTTGTAAATTAAATATACATTTCAAAAAAAATTATTCAAAAAAAAATATTGTCCTTTCAATTATTAAAACTTAACAAACAACTAAGTTGAAATTTCAATAATAATAAGTAATAATAACCATACTTTGTAATGTAAAATGTTTTTTTAATGGATTATATATATATATATTATTAATAATAAAAATTCATAGTTATTGAGCCATATCTTCTTTTTTTTTGGAATTTCAAACTATTAAAAAAAGATTATATAAAACTTTAAACACAATCATAAAATCAAACATTTGTGTGAACACTCATATAAAAGAAGATGTGATCTATGTATCCATATGATGCATGAGCACCACATCTTATATTCATATTTTGAACATCTCCTAATTGTGCTTAACCATGGGAGTCATATTATATTAATTCTAGATATCATTAGCAAAAGAAGAAATTGTAGTGATCTTGAGGCCTTTGTTGAAGGGTCACCATTTTATCATAATATTATAAATACAATGAAGAGACCCTACTTGCATTGTAGACCTATAGGAACATGACAATCTAGCATGACTACATCCATTGTTTATTATTTAGGTTAAGATGTTTATGATTTGGAGCTTCCCAAGATCCATAGAAACACAAAACTAAAGGAAATTACTCATCAAGATCACCAAGTATGTTATTTTTATTGAGGATGTTGATTGTTCACTTTATCTCTCAAACCATGCAAAAATACATGAAAAAGTGGGATGTTAGAGCATAATCCCGTATGCATAAGTTTGATGATAATAAAAACTATTTTATCTTCCCCCTACTTGTCTTAACAATCACACCTAGCTTCAAAAGTGTTGTTCCAAGAATTAATAATACAAAGGATGCATATCCTTGATCTTGGGATTGAGATGAGGCAAGGGGAAAGAGAGATATGGGGAATTCTCAAATTAGGGTGAGTGTAGGAGGAAAATATAACAAATAAAATGTCATTGTGGTGAGTGTATGATTAAAAAAACATGAAGTATGTCGGCTAAATGTGATGCTAATTCCCATATTGACAATAATCGACAATTCCCATAACACCCAAGTTTACATGGGGATTCACAAAGACAAGGTGTATAAAGTTCTTTGGGAAGCTTTTATTAAGTGACACATAAAATAGTGTGTACACTAATACAATGGTAAGATATTTACCTGGGTGACATGAGCTATGTGACAGATTTAATGTTGTGGAAGGGTACACCATATTAGTGAATATATAAGAGCCAACTAGGATAGAGATTATTTTAGTCCTTGGATGCCAAAGGCAAGTATTGTGTGATGAACCAATGCTCATTGACCAACCAAGCATTGGAAGACTAGGACATTGATGGATTACTGAAAATCTAACCCTTCTTTTGACATTTTATGATATTTGTTGTCTTTCATAAATGACAAGTGATTTTAAAAATTTACATTTTTTTGAAGGGTATTGTTTTAATTACCCTCCTAGAATGGGTTTGAACCCATTTTAAGGTCTAGGAATGGTTCAATTTTGATTATTGATCATGCAAGTTTTTATTGATTATTCTAATTATGATTAAAGAAATAGATCAATTAAAATCTCATATTTTTATTTCCTTGGATTTGCCTACTTCCATTTACAAAAATAATTTTTAACAATCCTTTACCAATGTAGATCTATTTTAAATCCAGATCTATCAAGTACCGAAAGAGATCAAATTTATTAAGTTGTATTTTTTTTTTATTTAATTTCGTGTGACGTGTTATGTCTTTCATATTAAATGATAAAAACATTACACCCTAAGAAATTTGGTTCCTCTCGATGCTTGATAGATAGGGTTTAAAATAGATCTATGCTAGTTGAAGTACCCATCACATATGTTGACATCAACCATTCTTGTTGACAAAAATGACACTAACTCACCATCAATCTCAACCACATCTCTAGGGATTCCAGACTTCTCTAAGGGTTGATATCAATATCCAACGGTTGACATCAATGACAACCAATTGTCCAACTATCTCCCCCTTTGGCATTGATGGAAACACTGATGACAACATTGATACTCCAATACTCATGTTCCCCCTATAACCATTGCTCCTCATCAATGTTTCTCTCTCTCCCCCCTTGACATCATTGGCAAAAGGTATCTCTCCTTGGGGCTTCTCCCCTTGTCTTCATTCTTCTATTCTTTCTCTTTGTTTCCATGCCTTTGTTCTTTCTCTTTACATGTTTATCTCCTCATGTTCCTCTTCTCTTGTGACTTTCCTTGAAAGTATACCTTATATAAACAATCCTTCTATGAATTCATGCACTTGACTCTTACTCTTCCTATCTTTCTCTTTCTCTTCCTTTGTCATCATGGGAAAAATTATAGCTCCCCCTGTCAGTGTGTCTCTCCCTATCTACATGCTTCTAATATTTATTTCCTGATCTCTTTCTCTAACGATTTCTCTTTCCTTGACTTCTCTACAAGATGTCATGTAGATCAATATATGACTATGTGTAATGTTTCCTTTCCTCTCTTCTAGTGCTTCTTATTGTCCATTGGTTATTCCTCTTGTAAATCTCTGACATATATAAAAAGCATTCATTACTTGATTTCTTCATTCACTTGTCATGTACACTTGACCATATTGTTCAATGATTTTCTTCTGATGATTTAGCTTCTGCTGGCGGTTTCTCTTTCCCTATTTTGTTGAGACTTTCAATGCTTTCCTTTCTGTGACCAACTAATTCCACTGATTCCAATTGTAAATACGCTATGTAATATATATTTCTAGACCTGCCAATGATATCATAAATCCATATTTTTCCATATGTCATAGGATTGCCATAACTCGTCTACTCAGTTGTCCAAAATGTTGACCCATTTGTCACTAAAGGATTCTTTGTTGTAACTGACCATGACATATTCATGTTTCTCAAACTGAATCAAATATGTCTACTGATATGAAATACATCCTTGAACCTGTAATGAATATATCCCTTCCTCAAAATTGTGTCAATGATATTCCTATGATATCTGCATGGGAACACTGCTTCTCAATCAATAAATCGGTCATTTTGTACTTTTTTTGTCTAACGGCTTTGAACCTGTCTTTGCAGATACTTCAAATTGCTTAAAGGATGGTTCTCTGATCAGAAATAGCTATTGCATAGACTCCCCATGTTCAATATCGATATTTACTGGGAGTCTCCAAGCTAGATGGCTCAAAACAATGGAGGAATCTGCCCTAATGCAGAGTAATCTTCCTCTTCATCTGTAGATTCATCATCTCTCTGAACTTTGACTTCTTCTTCTTTGTCTGTGGATTCTTTATGATATTGCACTACAGTTTCTGTTAGTGTCGGAAGTCACTCCTAGATTGCAACAGGAGTAGAGCCCGACACCCATCAGTTTAATGTCACAATTTGTTTATAAAGGGATGATCAGATGGAAGTAAACTTGGAACAATATCGTCTCAACTCTGAAACTAGGCCAGGCATGCATGAGCAAGTGAGGTCTTAGATAAACTTCAAATAGTGAGTTGCAATAAGGGTGAGCAGGGGGAAGACTTGTATGAGAAGAGTGCGAGGGTCTGTCATAAACATCAGGTTCATAATAGACTAAAGAAGCAAGTGTCCAAACACAAGATCATCTTATATTCAAACACAGAAGACCAGGGAATACAATAATGCAACGACAAATCCTTTATCATAACATAACTGTAACAATTCATGCGAATCATTCGATCATGAACTCTCTGGTATGAGATGAAAACATAGATGGAGTAAAGAAACTGTTTGTCATAAAACCAGAAATCTCAGATACAGATGCACATCCAGGAAACTAGAGCAGTTGTTGAAACTTTACAGTTGGGAGCTTTGCTCTACCATCGATCCCCCCATTTCAAAAATACAAAATTGATTCTATATACCTAGGAAAATTCACCTCACAGAGGCGTGTACAGTCACTCAAAGCTTGGTGTCCCTTCAGTCAAACTCGTACCAATATCTTTCTTTAAATGCCACCTTAACTACGCATGGCTCCTGTAAGGAGGGTAGCTGAACCATGAAGTGCTTGGCTAGCGTGCGCAGCCTTCTCTATCGAGTCGAGGATTTTGGCACGACTTCGTTGAGAGAATCGGTATACAGGACCTCTGCGAACAGGCGGCTCGCCAGACCCTCCATTCCTCTCATTTAATGAGCGAAGGGAGGTTTCAACCACCCTCTCTTGCCTTCATTTACTTCAATACTAGTAACATTATTAAGATCGGGTCCGATGGTGCCTGGAGATCATGATGATCCCTTCTGCAACTGAACTCGGCGCCTTTGGCCTTCTCTATGCAACTCCTTATTCTTCCCAAGTGACCATGAGCTGTGAACAAATGCCTTCGGTGTTCGCGAGTATGAACGAGCTAATCTTTGTTGATTGAAATCGCAATGAGCGATATGCCGAGAAGGCTTAATCTGGCACCATGTGTCCTTCTGAGATCTATCGGCCTTGAGCTCACCCGACACCCCTGTGGGCCCGGGTACAGGATTCTCTTGGCATCTCGTGCATCGGGACATAACGAAGTTTCTTTTTGCACCTTGGAGTCACGACAGGGGAAACGTCGAGATGGCTCAGTTTGTCGCCAGGTGTCCCCTTTGAATGGATGACCGAAAATGATTTGTGATGTTGTGGGCCCCAGCTTCTATGCTTTCATCACTATTGGGGTTCAGGGTTTCGTGATGTTAAGCAACACAAAACTCTCACCCCATGAACTCCTGAATGTTGATATACCGGTGTGACTAGATCCTGCGCCATGCGTCACTGGATCGGATGACCCAAATTCAGCCTTGAAATATAAAGGCTTTCTTTGGTGCCATATGTCGGGTAACTTGGCAACTCCGAGATCCTGATAACCGTTGATCCGATTCATGGATGGATCTCAACTGTAGACATCAAACCTTGCCCGCTCACTTGACTTGTAATCGGAAAGTTGGTCCTTCCACTGCTGCACTTGGGTATTTTGTGCGCAATCTACAGACCTGGTGCTTATGTGCCTAATGAAAAAAATAATCGCTAACATTAGGCTCCACAGGGGATAGAGTCGTCCCTGTGATGCTCTAAGAACTCCTTCCACAGCTTCAGTGCCTTGCTATTGGGATATGGAGTCATTTATTAGGCAGAAAACACACAAAAGAAACTAAACAAAAAAAACTAAAGAACAATATTTACAAACAAGGGAGTCATCTGAGGCTCAAATAAAACATTTCCTCAGAAAATGCCCATTCACTGGGCTGCTGAAAACTTCTTCACCCTCCATATCTTGCAACCCATATGTGTTGTTGGAGAAAATCTTAGAGATATTGAAGGGGCCAATCCAGAGGCCATCAAACTTGTTTTGTTTTCCTTTATCCTTCCTGGGGGGGTCCCACTTGAGTACCAAATCCCCGATCTCGAACTCTTTCTTCCTAACTTTCTTGTCGAAAGCCTGCTTGATCTTTTCCTGATGACTATGAGCTGCGGTCTTTACCTGCTCCCTGATCTGTTGCACTTCTACTATCTGATGAATTCTCTTGATCATATGATCTGTTTCTCCCTCACAATCTTGAAAGAATTTCGCCACAGGTAAGGCGAGTTGAGTAGGAAAAACTGCCTCTGCTCCATAGACTACCTGAAAAGGATAAGTGCCCATAGATTTCTTCGTTGTCACATGATCATCCCATAGAGAAAAGTTCAACTTTGAATCCCAGGCCCTTCTGTTGTCTTCCAATAGCCTTTTCATGATCCTTATTAGGCTTTTGTTGGAGGACTCTGCTAAACCATTTCCCTGGGGATAGTAGGGGGTGGAGTGAATTAGTGATATCTAGAACTACTCACAGAACTTAATTAGAGGCTCAAACTTGAAAGAAGCAGCATTATCGGTGATGATCCTGCTGGGACAGCCAAATTTGACTATGATATCCTCCAGGAAGCTGATAATTACTTTGTGAGATGTACTTCTGGTGGGGACAGCTTCTATCCACTTGGTGAAATAATCTGTTGCTATCAGGATCCATCTATGTTGACCACTTGAGGGAGGATGAATTTCTCCAATGAAGTCTAGCCCCCACTGCTGAAAAGGTGTTGGAAATACTATAGGCTTTAATGGCAGCGATTTGAGCTGTTGCTTTCCCGAGAAATTTTGACATTTGATGCAAGCTCTGATTCCTCTGTAGACATCAATGAATAAAGTAGGCCAGTAATATCCATCCCTAAGGATCTTATGAGATGTGGTCTTCCAGAAATGATGGCCCCCACAAAGGCCTTCATGAAAATCGAACATAACTTTATGGGCTTCTGGTGGGTTCAAACATCTCAGCAGCATCCCCAAAGGATCTCTCCAGTACAAAACTTGCTCAATGAGTCAATACCTAACTGCCTTGAGCTTTAAAGATCTTGCCCTGCTTTTACACATTCCGTCCAGAGGCTTCAATTCCTGCAGAAAGTATATAATGTCTCGATACCAAGCACAATCTGCCAGCGATAAGCCATCTTGAGGGCATTGGCTGGGCAGCTCATCTCGATGAGTTCCTGAGCGAGTGTTGAGGAAACTAACTCCCAAGGCTTCACAATTGGATTCAGCCAGTAGCTTGGCTAGACCTTGCCCCTTAACAAACTTGGTGGGCTTTATTTCCAAGTCAAATTCCATAATGTTTGCTATCCATTTGCCTCTTCTCCCATCTATGTCTGGTTGTACAAGAATGTCCTTTACGGAAGCTGAAGGAACATATGTTGTCACCTTCAAATGCAAGACGTAGATCCTGAAATCTTTGAGGGCTTTCACTAAGGCATAGGCCTGCTTCTCCATGATCTCATACCTGGTCTCCGCATCTCTTAATGCCTTGCTGAAGAAAGCGATGGGTTTCTTATGCCCCTTCTCGTTTTTCTGTAACAAGACTGCTGCTACTGTATCAAAAGAAGCAAAAGAGAAAATTAGGAATTCTTTGGAATAGTCAGGACTGATCAGCATAGGTGTCTCAGTCAATGCCCTTTTTATTTGGTCAAAAGATGCCCTGGGCTCAGCGGTCCATTTCACATTGTTTCCCTTCCTAAGCATGGACGTGATGTGTTTCACTAGCTCGGCAAAATTTGAGACAAACCTCCTTAGAAAATTAATTTTTCCTAGAAAGGCCTGAACCTCTTTTTTAGAACTGGGAAGTGATAAGGTTTGAATTGCCTCCACCCTGCCGGGATCAATTCTCACTCCCTCTGCTGATACTATATGGACCAACAACTTCCCTTCCTACATAGAGAACAAATATTTCTTGGGGTTTAGGGACAGACTGAACCTCCGACATTTCATGAAAACTTTCCTCAAGTGGCGGCGTGTTGGCAGCCAATTCATTTTTTTAATTGCTCTTTAAAAAAATAAAAAAAAAACTGCCTACACCCCTTGTGGTAACAACAACAAATCATCGTCGCATTGTGCTTCTAGACATTTGTTTTATTTTTGCGACAATTGCGATTTGGTTTCGATTTGATTTTCACAACTGTAAGTGTGAAAATACCTCTTTCATCGTTTGGACTGTAGTCGTCTTTTATTGATTTCTCCAGAAGACACTTGACCATTGGTTTATCACATGACTGCAAAAGATTTTTCAAACTTGTGTCCTTTAGCATACCCTTACCTTGATTGCGAATTTGGATCTGTTTGATTACTAAGCCTTTGAGCATGAAGATTTATTGGTTTTATTCTGATCTTATAAAGGTTATGATGGATTTGGTCTTATATGCTTTTATTCTTATTGCTATGAGCTCTTGACTCATTTATTATATGAGAAATGTTGGATTGCAATTTTCTAAAAACTTTGGAATGCAAACATTTGAATGTGCAACGAATGCATTGGTAAGTTTATAAGGTCAATTTGAGAAATAGCAATGGTTTGAAGGCGCATTGATTAATCATTACAGATTTCAATTTAAAATTGATGCTGGATATATGGTTTTATGAGTTGATATTACATTGAGCGATTAATAACTTTGAACTATGTATTGGCATGATTTAATTGACACAAAGGATCAATGGTTAGTGTTGGATATTGTGTTGGATTGAACTGAACACTTGGCGCATGAGTGTAACGTATGGTGTTGGTTCTGTTTCGGGTGAATGGCATGTTAATATGATGATACACCTATTTTTTGGCCAATACGTATGGTATAAACAATTATGATTATAACAAGACTGTACTCAGTAATTAATACAATGCGCGGCGGTGGTAATCCCACCACCTTCGCACGCATGCAGTTAATTCCGGTCTCTTCGAGCACTGAAGCTGTCAAAACCTATCATTTTTTACTCTGTGCATTGTTTCATTCAGTTCAAACCCTACCATGTACAGAAGTCATGGCTCCTGTCGTAAGGGCCGAGCCCAATGGGTGCCAAGCACTGTTGACATTTGATGGTGCATATAGCGATCTGGAAAATCATGGGTGGCTCGCTTTCATAAGGAAGTTTGATGGTTATAATTTCATTGTGGCTCGACAATTTGCGTTATCGTTCGATGGTTGCCGAGCCAAAGTTGGAGACGTCCAGCTTGAAATTACTGAACAGTTTCTCAGCTTGGCAACCAGCCTGCCTGTCAAGGGACAAAAATGTTTGAAAAGTTGCAAGGTAGATGATGTCCCATGGACATTACTGTTCCAATCTCGCACAATGAACTCATGCAACAGAGGTTTGCCTGCAAAGATGTTGAAACCCCGCTGGTATGATCTCTTGATGATTATCAAGCAATTCGTTACTTGTGAAGGCAGGTACGGGTTTATTTTCTTATTCCACCTGCGTTTATTAATGGTTTTTATGGGTTTCGAACTAAGTATGCCTCACTATCTGCACCGAAGTTTGTTCAAAATGGCTAAACGATACAAGCGTAGCCAGGCTGACACTAGCCTCTTCCATGTGGGGTTGATTAAAATGATTTTGGTTCATGAATTGGGCTTACGTCGTGATTCTTGGCATGATTTTCTTAGCCGTAATGGCTTTGAAGAGTCTAACCCTCCACAGGTGGATAAGCCCATGGTGACCGAGAGCAAACCTACCCCTGTGCCTTTTAGTGTTTTGTTACCCAAACCTAAGCCTGAGTCACCTGCGAGTTTGCCTATGGCTGTGACTAAACAGACCGAAGTTGCTAAGCCTACAACCAAAAATACTAGAGCGAAGACTGGTGCTAATACTAGAAGCAAGAAAAATGCAAGGTTGATCTCTCGCATGGTGAGGAATAAATCTAAGCCCCCTGCCAAAATAGAGCCTATCGTGGTCAGCGAGGACTCTGATTCAGACATTGAACGATTTCTCACCGAAGAGTATCCTTACTCCGAGGGATTGTGTGGCAAACCTCCTCATGATTTCGTCAAGAACTTACCTCCTTGTCTG
>ML789229.1:134826-155510 GCA_009831015.1 Picea engelmannii | reverse complement strand
TCAAAATCTAATTGTATTCGGCGACTCTGAGATAGTGGTTAGACAGGTGAGAAATTCTATACATTGTCTTACCCCGCATCTCAAATGTTATCAGTCCGAGGTATGGAGTTTAATAAATAAATTTTCTGCTTTTAATATAAATTTCATTCCTAGATCCAATAATACTGAAGCAGATATACTTGCTAATGTTGCCTCTAAACTTCTTCCTGCAGAAGGCTTATCTCCAAACACATTCTCCGTGGAGATTTTGTTCTGACCATCTGTTCCAGACAATATCACGAACTGGAGAGTATTTGACAATGATCAGCAGATCATTAACTTTCTGCACATGGAAGAAACCTTCCAAGGCACTGTGATAGATGAACAAACGCATGATGACAATTTGCATGACTTTACGATAATACCTAATCCAAAATCTTCTGAAGCTCTATCGGACATGGTAAATTCCTTACCCAAATCTGTTGCTAGATTAGAAAATTTTTATGATTTTGAAGATAAATTCAAAAAAACGGTCAATTGTAAAACCAACAGTTCCTCATTAACTTATGAAAAAGTCAATTTAGGAACTAGTGAAAACCCTCAGTGTATCAACTTAGGTTTGGGATGTTCAAAACAAGAAAAAGCTTCTTTTTTTAAATTATTTAAAGAATTTAAGGATGTTTTTGCTTGGACTTACGAAGATCTTAAAATGTTTGATCCTAATATTATACAGCATGTCATCCCAATGAAACCCCAAACCTTGCCCTTTCAACAGAAACTGAGGAAAATGCATCCCAAGCTAGAACCGACTGTACAAAAAGAATTGAATAAACTCCTAAGTGCTAAAATAATTTTTCCTGTCAGACATACTCAATGGGTATCCAATCTCGTCCCAGTGCGGAAGAAAAACAGGGAAATTTGGCTTTGTGTCGATTTCCGAAACCTCAACAAAGCGTCTGATAAAGATAATTATCCTGTCCCTCCTATGGAATAGATACTTCAACAAGTATCTGGTTCCGAGAGGCTATCTTTACTAGATGGTTTCTCTAGATACAATCAAGTCTTAATGTCTCCGCCAGACCAGTTGAAAACTACCTTCCGTACCCCATGGGGCACTTATGCTTATCGCAAAATGCCATTTGGATTGATTAATGTCGGTGCTACCTTTCAGAGAGCAATGGATATTGCTTTCCGAGGCTTGATCAATCACTCTGTGGTAGTCTACCTAGATGATGTGACCGTGTACTCCAAAAACAAAGACGATCATCTAGCTCACCTACGAGCTGTTCTTCTACGATGTCGTAAATTTGGCATTTCCTTGAACCCCAAGAAATCCATCTTTGCAGTAGAACAGGGTAAATTACTAGGATTCATAGTGTCTAGTGATGGAATGATTATTGACCCCGAGAGGACACAAGTCATTGCTAAACTTCCCTCACCTACCTCCAAAAAATCTATGCAGTCCTTTCTAGGCCAGATCAATTTTGTGAGAAGATTCGTCCCCAGCTTCTCCGAAATGGTCAGACCTCTCCAGAACCTAATAAAGAAGGACACCCAATATCACTGGGGACCCACTGAAAACCAAGCTTTTAATGATATAAATAAGGCCATAATTGATGCTCCGCCTCTCATGAGCCCTGATTTCTCTCAAGACTTCACACTATATACTTTTGCCTCTGATCATTCCTATGCTGCAGTTATAACTCAGAAGAATGCCGAGAACAACGAAGTACCCATCGCCTTTATGAGCTTCACTTTCAAAGGTGTTGAACTGAACTACCCAGCGGTCGATCGACAAGCCTATGCTATCTTCAAGGCAGTTAATCATTTTCGATCTTATCTTTTGAAGTCAAGAACGAAGGTCATTGTCCCTTACCCTGCCGTTAGGAATTTGTTAGTGCAAAAAGAGTTAGGAGAGAAAAGAGCCAACTGGGTCACCTCCTTGCAGGAATTTGACTTAGAAATCACCCCAACTCAAATCGTGAGAGTCCAAGGGTTGTGTAAATTGGTGGTTGATTCAGAAATTGAACAAAAAGAAGTTAATGACACGTCAGACCTAGAACGACATGATCAAAGTATGATTTGTTGTACTCAAAACCTCGTTAGTCCTTGGTATGATGATGTTAGACACTATCTTCAACATGGATCAGCACCCTGTCATCTTGACCCTGCCAAAAGAAGAGATTTGAGATTAAAGTCCGCCTCCTTTCATCTAGTTAATGGTATACTTTTTTGTCAGAATTTTGATGGCATAATGATGCGTTGTCTTAAGAAAGACGAAGCAAAGAAAGTCTTGCTCGAGTTGCATGCAGGAGAAGTTGGTGGTCACTTTGGTGGCGATACCACTGCTCATAAAGTTTTAAGAGACGGTTACTACTGTCCAACACTCTTTAGAGACGCCCACGCCTTGTGCCGAAAATGTATCATTTGTCAGAAAGTGTCAGGGCGATTGCAAAAACTAGCCTTCCCTTTGCAACCCATCACAGTCGATTCTCCTTTCCAGCAATGGGGCCTTGATATCATTGGTCCTATTAACCCTCCATCCTCACAACAATACAAGTATATTGTGACAGCCACTGATTACTTTACTCGATGGTCTGAAGCCGTCGCGCTAAGAATGGTTAACACAAGTCAGGTGATCGCTTTTCTTAACTCGCATATCATTACCCGTTTTGGCATACCTGATTGTCTAGTATTTGATAACGCTTCATAATTTTCCTCTCTTGAGATGAGTAAATTTGCCTTAGAGAAAGGAATAAAGCTTAAGTATTCTGCGAGTTACAACCCCCAGGGTAACGTCTTAGCAGAATCAACCAACAAGAACTTGATCAAGATAATCAAGAGAACTGTGGCTGAAAATCACAAGAACTGGCACAACGCACTACTTAATGCACTGTGGGCTGACAGGGTAACACCCAAAGCTGTTGTAGGTAACTCTCCCCTTTTCCTTGTTTATGGCAGAGAAGCCATTTTGCCACCTCATATTCTTCTTCCTTCGCTCCAATTGTCGCAAAAAGTTCAAGAAGAAGAATGTCCCCCTTTAGAAAGTCGTATTAATGCTCTGATGAAGTTAGAAGAAGTAAGAACCCAAGCCAAGCGTAAATTAGATCAACATCAACAATTGATTAAAAGATGGTTCGATTCTAATTCTGCTTCTAATAGGAATTTTGTAGTTGGCGATCTCGTCTTAAAGTGGGACAAACCACATGAAGGGAAGGGTGAACACACTAAATTTCAAAATTTGTGGCTTGGGCCATTTTTGATTGCTGAAAAGTTGGGTCCTAGTTCCTTTCGCTTGCAGAATATTGAAGGGCAGCTTGACACCTACCCGGTGAATGGCCATGCCCTGAAAAGATACTTTGCCTGATCTCTATCTTTGTATATTATGTAAATATTTCCTTTTGTTTTTATTTTTTCTTTCGTTTTCATTTGATTGATCAGTTTGGTGTGTTTTGAAACATATGCATGCTTATATACTGAGCCATTCAGACATAGACTGCGAGAAAAATTTCTCCGCTGAAATAACTTCTGGAAGATTGTACAAACATCAGTGAGTTATATTTCTAAAAATGATATTTATGTTGGAAAATTTTGTATTAAAGAATTTTACTAATTTCAATCTCTAAGTGAAGTTTGTTGTGATTATATTTATCTTTTTACGCTGTCCCTTTCCGTAAAGGAATGACTCAAAAGGATGTCTCCCTGTCAAGGTGAATAGCTTTAGGAATAAAGCATTTCTGGAGATGAATAAGGACAGTATCGTAAAATTCTAATGAGGTCTAAAAAATGTGAAAAAATATCAAGATTTTTCAGCGTCACCTCGCTCAGCTATCTATAAAGAATAAAACAAAATAAAAAATATCAATAAGAGTTGTGGGAAGTGTTTGTAAACCCGCCGGGATACTGAACAGGTCCGCTGGCAGTGGGTAAATACAAGCATGGCGCTAAGACAACTTCGTCGGGGTACTAAACAGGCCTGCTGGCAGCGAAGCAATGTCGGGTAGATGAAAATCTAAAATATTATGAAAAACCTCTTTAAAAAGTCCTTTATTCTAACCCAGAGCTTCTTGACAGGATAAAGACGTCCGAGTGGGTTAAATGGCAACCCTGTCGAGGCTATGGACGCCTGCTGGCAGTAGTGGCCATGCCAACAGTATTGAAGATTTTATCATAAAAATCATGACTTGCTGATCTTTAAGACTGTTATTGGTTTGCATCTTTTAAAACTTCGTTGGAAAAGATAGTAGATGATGATGTAGTACGATTTTCTGGTTGTTCTTTCAAGTCGATTTTTTCTTTGATGTCCTGATCTGAATTCTTTTGACAGAGATAACTGCTTCTCCCAGCATGTCGCCATTGTTGGCAGCCAATTCATTTTTTTAATTGCTCTTTAAAAAAAAAAAAAACTGCCTACACCCCTTGTGGTAACAACGACAAATCATCGTCGCATTGTGCTTCTAGACATTTGTTTTATTTTTGCGACAATTGCAATTTGGTTTCAATTTGATTTTCACAACTGTAAGTGTGAAAATACCTCTTTCATCGTTTGGACTGTAGTCGTCTTTTATTGATTTCTCCAGAAGACACTTGACCATTGGTTTATCACATGACTGCAAAAGATTTTTCAAACTTGTGTCCTGTAGCATACCCTTACCTTGATTGCGCATTTGGATCTGTTTGATTACTAAGCCTTTGAGCATGAAGATTTATTGGTTTTATTCTGATCTTATAAAGGTTATGATGGATTTGGTATTATATGCTTTTATTCTTATTGCTATGAGCTCTTGACTCATTTATTATATGAGAAATGTTGGATTGCAATGTTCTAAAAACTTTGGTATGCAAACATTTGAATGTGCAACGAATGCATTGGTAAGTTTATAAGGTCAATTTGAGAAATAGCAATGGTTTGAAGGCGCATTGATTAATCATTATGGATTTCAATTTAAAATCGATGTTGGATATATGGTTTTATGAGTTGATATTACATTGAGCGATTAATAACTTCAAACTATGTATTGGCATGATTTAATTGACACGATGGATCGATGGTTAGTGTTGGATATTGTGTTGGATTGAACTGAACACTTGGCGCATGAGTGTAACGTATGGTGTTGGTTCTGTTTCGGGTGAATGGCACATTAATATGATGATACACCTATTTGTTGGCCGATACGTATGGTATAAACAATTATGATTATAACAACACTGTACTCAGTAAATAATACAATGCGTGGCGGTGGTAATCCCACCACCTTCGCACGCATGCAGTTAATTCTGGTCTCTTTGAGCACTGAAGCTGTCAAACCCTATCATTTTTTACTCTGTGCATTGTTTCATTCAGTTCAAACCCTACCATGTACAGAAGTCATGGCTCCTGTCGTAAGGGCCGAGCCCAACGGGTGCCAAGCACTGTTGACATTTGATGGTGCATATAGAGATCTGGAAAATCATGGGCGGCTCACTTTCATAAGGAAGTTTGATGGTTATAACTTCACTATGGCTCGAAAATTTGCGTTATCGTTCGATGGCTGCCGAGCCAAAGATGGAGATGTCTAGCTTGAAATTACTGAACAGTTTCTCAGCTTGGCAACCAGCCTGCCTGTCAAGGGACAAAAATGGTCGAAAAGTTGCAAGGTAGATGATGTCCCATGGACATTACTGTTCCAATCTCGCACAGTGAACTCATGCGACAGAGGTTTGCCTGCAAAGAAGTTGAAACCCTACTGGGTGTATCTCTTGAGGATTATCAAGCAATTCATTACTTGTTAAGGCAGGTACAGGTTTATTTTCTTATTCCACCTGCGTTTATTAATGGTTTTTATGGGTTTCGAACTAAGTATGCCTCACTATCTGCATCGAAGTTTGTTCAAAATGGCAAAAACGATACAAGCGTAGCCAGGCTGACACTAGCCTCTTCCATGTGGAGTTGATTAAAATGATTTTGGTTCATGAATTGGGGTTACATCGTGATTCTTGGCATCATTTTCTTAGCCGTAATGGATTTGAAGAGTCTAACCCTCCACAGGTGGATAAGCCCATGGTGACTGAGAGAAAACCTACCCCTGTGCCTTTTAGTGTTTTGTTACCCAAACCTAAGCACGAGTCACCTGCGAGTTTGCCTATGGCTGTGATTAAACAGACCGAAGTTGCTAAGCCTACAACCAAAAAGACTAGAACGAACATTGATGCTAATACTAGAAGCAAGAAAAATGCAAGGTTGATCTCTCGCATGGTGAGGAATAAATCTAAGCCCCCTGCCAAAACAGAGCCTATCGTGGTTAGCGAGGACTCTGATTCAGACATTGAACGATTTCTTGCCGAAGAGTATCCTTACTCCGAGGGATTGTGTGGCAAACCTCCTCATGATTTCGTCAAGAACTTACCTCCTTGTCTGCGAGATAACCCTGACTTTCCTGGTATCGAACCACTCCATGAAACCCTCGGGGAATCATCAAAACCCCCTTCTGTTCAAATTGTTTCTCCACCTTGCGGTCAGTGTGGGTCGTGGTTGGAAAGATACTACTTGGATGTCCCAAAATTGCAATCCAAAATTCACGATTTGGAAAACCTAGTGGCAAAGCTCACTAGTCGGAATGCAAAAGAACAACCCAACGACAAGAAGCAACGAACTACGGGTTCGATCCTGTTCAAAAATGTCGAGTCTGCTACAACAATTGTCAATTCAAAATTGACATAGTCTCAGCGGTCTAGCTGGTATAACCCTTGCTCATTTATATGGTACATTCGTGAACTCTGTGTGCATTATTGACTTGCTCGGTTACATAAACATGCACTGCTGTATATGATTTGATTTGTTAAATCAAATTTTTTTTATAGTTTGAGTTGGATTTGGTTTTTATTTCAGTAATCAATTGTTGGATCCGTTTGATTTAAGTTTGTTACGATTGAAGGTTCTCTTGTATCTATTATAGGAAAATTGTTTTGCAATGTTTTGAAACACAATCTATATGGTAATTCGAATTGGTTATGACATACCTACCGTGGTTATCTTTTGCTTGCATGTAACTTTGACCAGCCTGGATATGATTTCGATTTTGTTGAAAAAGGCGTTTTGTTCGATATTGAGAATTGATGTAAATCCTGACAATAACCCGACTTCTTGTCAGTCATTTTGTAAGGCAAGTCGACCTTGTTCTGTTGCGAAATTAAACGACACTATATTTTTAGTCACAAACGAAGTTGTAAAACAAAACGACATGCCCAGAACAAAAAATTCGCCTATAATTGTATTAAACCCGATCTTGTTTGATTGTTGTTCAGGTTACGGTTAGCAATATTGTTCGATTTTGACTGTGTCATACCCAGCAATTAAAACAAATGATGATTTTGGTCAAGACTATTACACATGTTTCGTTTAAATGTGTATCGTAACAGTTTTCACTTATTTGATCAAAACAGAATGAATATCGCGTTGAATCTTTATAGCCTTTCTATCGTTACTATTGATTGAAATGATATCTATATTGCTACAGCTGTAATGTATGTTTGATGTTCAAATCATATCGATTATAATTAGGTTGTGGAAAATCTTATTTGATATGGTTACTATCATATTTGATCATGATTATTGATTACGATTGTATCGTATCTCATTCGAACTTGATTCAATATCCAATTTCGACCTGTCAAAGTTTGACTATACTTTATGGTAACTAAAGACATAAATATTTTGGTACTCTGTTTCAATTGAATTTCTTTGGATGCGATTTGATTTGGATGATAATTTCAAATGGATTATTAGTGACTCGTTTTGAGGATTATTAAAAGATGATTTGATTTGATTTTATCTGATTGAGATCTGGTCATGTTAGCTATTCTTGACTAGTTACAGAATTAGATGATTCTGTAGCTGAGTCTGTGGAGTCAAAATTTTATTGTTTTCTTAATAAAAGATTCTTCTAACTTGATTTTTGATGTCTATTGCAGGTAAATTCGAATTGGCAATACATATGAGGAGCAGTTGGAGGATATCTTAAGGATATGTGTTGTCATAGCTTTTTCTTTTCAATATATCGACACTTTGTCCCAAGTTTTGTATATCATTTCGTTTGTGATTTAGTATTACTTTGCTATCTGAATCAAATTCAAGTGATATAATTTCTTACTGTTATACATATCTTTTTGCTTCCAAAGAGATAAAGAACATAACAGTTGTCGATTCATTTTATGAATGATAGCTTTTTCTTCTTCGTAGATTGAATTGTTATATAAGTTTTCTGCATAGTAGGTTTCCCTTATTGCAGAGATTTATCATCAGAAAACTGTTATGATTTCTTTTATGTCTTGTTTGTCCTGTAACATACTTTAAGAAGCAGCATAGCTGATCATTTCTGAAAGGCTTAAGGACTAAACGGTGTGAATTTCTTCCTCCAACCAGCTTAAGAAGTCATCTTACACAGGGCGGACTTGGAGCGTTTCCAGGTCAATTAGTTAGATGTTTATTGCTTTGATAAATTAGTATAATATAAATGTTAGTTTAGTTAGATTTATATTACATTGTTTAATTTCAGTAATATATATGAGATTGTTTAATTTCAGTAGTTTGTATTTCCTTTTCATAAATACAAAAATCAAAAAGAGATCCTTGGCTGTCTCAGGGTAGCAAGCACATGAGTTTTGCAGGTTTTAATCAAATCTGTAGATTGTCCATAGTATACATTTGTGAATAAGGAGTATCATAACTGATAATTAAGTAGTTGATTTGAGTTATTATAATCATAATTAGTATCTTGTATATATAATAGTTAGTAGTTTATAGTTAGAATAGTGTAGTTAGTTTAGTTTGTTTTATTAGTTTCTAGTTTCCTTTATTTTAGTTAGTTTCTTGTATTCAGTTATAGTTTAGTTTGTTTTAGTTATTTTAGTAAGATTTCTTAGCTCAGATCATTTCTCTTCGGTTTTCACAGGAGACCTTAGAGTGGCCAACGGATCCGTTAAACTCATCAGGGTGGTCCATTCCAAACGGCTTGGGTTATTTAGACAACCCCGGACCGGTTCCACTCTCCCAGTTGACGAACGGTCAATTTCGCCCGTCAACACGACGGTGTTCCTTGTCTAAACTGGAAAAGACCGTGATGTCATCGAGATATATCACCATGAACTGGTCTTTCTCCCCGATGAAGGCTATATCCATGGCACGTTGAAATGTCGCTCCTGCATTCATTAGTCCAAATGGCATCTTGGCGTACATGAATGTGCACCAAGGAGTGGTGAAGGTTGTTTTCTCCCTGTCCTCGGGCATGAACGATATCTGATTATAGCCAGAAAACCCATCAATCATGGATATTCTAGATGCACCAGTTACCTTCTGCAATATGTGTTCCATGTTGGGAAGGGGATAATTATCTTTCTTTGAGATCCTGTTCAGGTTCCTGAAGTTGACACAAAGCCTTATTTCTCCACTTTTCTTTCTTACTGGGACCAAATTGGCCACCCATTCAGAATATCTTAAGGGGACGATGATCTGGGCCTCTAACAAATTCTTCACTTCTTTCTCCACGACAGGAAACAACAAGGGATTTATCTGCCTTAGCTTCTGCCTAAATGGCTTAGCCTCTTCCTTCAATGGGATCTTGTGTTCAATGACTGATGTGTCATACATATTGAGGTATTCGTATGTCCATGCAAACACATCGGTGAACACTCTCAGCAACTGTGTATATTCGGCCCTCTGTTCTATGGTCAAACTGCTTGACAATTTGACGAACCTAGGCTCCTCCTGTGAACCAATGTTGCATTCAGCTGTATCAACACTTTCATCCGAAACTCTACCCTTTATTGCCACATCGTTCCCATCGAACAACCTTTCCAATGGGACTAGTCCCCTTGGAATGTGATTGCTAGGTAGATGAATAATCTGGTGGTTAGCAATTTTATTTAAAAACACCTCAAGGTGAGGGTCACCTTCTGTGTCAGGATCCTGATCGATGTGCAATGCAGAAAAATCATCAATGGAACGGAGAAATATTTCAATTTCCTGATCATCTTCGAATACCTTCCAATTCTTGACATTATCCGGTACAGAGGGCTTGTATCTTATTTCAACATCCGAATTGACTACGGGCGGTGGAGAAACTTTGAGCAAGTTGGCTGAGACGCCTAAAGAATCGGCGACAGCATTATTCTCTCTTGGAATAAAAGAGATATTGAAAGATGAGAAGAAATTGTCAATTAGGTCCCATGCTTCATTCCTGTAATGTCTGAGTCGAGGGTTCTTAGCCTGATAAGCGCTTCTGATCTGTTGGACTACTAACTCTGCATATCCGAACACTGCTATCTCCTGAATTTCCATTTCCCTTGCAGCTCTTAATCCTAGAACAAGGGGTTCATACTCTACCACATTGTTTGTGGTTTCAAATTCTAATTTGTATGACAGAGATACGGTTTCCTGGGTAGGTGACATAAAAACACCCAAGCACCAGCGCCTTCCCGGGAATAGGCTCCATCAAAAAACATTTTCCAAACGGAGGCGATGGAAGGATGAAGTTCACGAGGAGAAGTGGGTTTCTTTCTGAGTTTGAGAGGAGGCTCGGGGGCATGGGTGATTTGTAGTAAACTGGAGCCCAAATCAGTGTCCAAGGAAAAGATGGGAGGGTTGGTAGGGTTGGCCTCATCACTGATTATATATGCCAGTTGGGATTCTCTGTATAGCCTTCTATGCTCTCCTCCAAACACTGGGATAGTAGCGTATGTGAGGTCCATCTGCAAGGTTCCCCCCAGTCTCTTTATCTAAGATCTTGATAACAACATACCAAACTTGGGGGGAACATCGGCCACTACAATGTCCATGACCACACTTTTCATGGGCAGTTGAAACAAGGTCACGACCAGGTCTTTGATAACTCCTAGACATTGAACTTTCTTGGAGTCAAAGGAATAGAGGTCATGATAAGCTCGGGTGACTTCTAGTCCTAACTCTTCCATGACGGTTTTGGGCATGAGGTTGCGAGAAGCCCCCGAATCCATCAAGCAATTGTGCAATACCTTGTCATGTATGTTCAAAGAAGTGTAGAAGGGAGGGTATGAGGCATTCCTGTCTTCTACCATAGGACCTAGGATAACTTCACGCTTTTCATCTTGCAAATTGATGAAGTCTGTGGGAAGGCTTGAGACCTCAGACTGTAAAAGCTCAGAGAATTGTTTCTTGAACCCTCCATGTTTAATTAATTCTGTCAGGGGTACAGAGATTCTGATTTTTTGAATTTCATGCTTGAAATTAAAAGAAGGTGGAAGTTTGGGATTTCTCTTATTTCGGGAACACGACTCTGGATAATGGGAGAGAAGGGTTGGGTCTTCTTACCTCTGCGATAGTCTGCTGATTCATTAGTAGGATTCTTTGTTCTAGTGAGCTTCTTAGGGGCATTAGGTGCTACTGCCTTTTTCTTTGACCTCAGATCATATCTGCCTGGGCTGCCACTAGCCTTGTCTCCCTTGCTTAGCTCATTTAGCTGACCGTCCATGAGAGACTCATCGTAGGCTGATTGAGTGAGATGAGGAAAAGGAGGAGTGTCTCTGAAGCAATGGATTTCAGGATCAAGCTCGTCTGTTTCTCTTTCTTCCCCCTCAGATACAAAATTGTTTTGAAAAGGGGCCTGAATTTTCAGGTCTTCTCTGTCTCTTCCCTTCTCTCTTTGTATATTCGGGGGAGTAAAATTATTTGGCCTCCTGAAACCTCCTTTATTTTCGATGTTCTAAAGGCCCTTATATGCTTGCCTCCCTTCCACCCTCATTTTCTCCATTTCTGTAGACAGAGATTTTACCATCCTAGTCAGTTCATCCACTTGAGGGTGGGGCGCCAATGGGTCAGAAGTCGAGGCTTCCGACCTTCCTTTTCTCCTATCTGCGTCAGCCTTGTTCCTCAGTCTGTTAGCTGCTAACACATTGGATTCCACCTCTATGGACACATCTTGCATTTGAGCTAAGGAGGTGGCTATTCTTTCTCTCAACAAAAGGCAGAAATCGGGGCCAAACGCACTATCATATAAAATCTTAGCTGAGGATTCTGAAGGCTTTATCTCGGCAAGGATTTTGTTATACATCTTATTAAATATTTTGGAGAAGTCAGAGATAGATTCTCCTTCTATTTTCTTTAGAGACCCAAAATTTGTCATGTAATACATGAAATCCTTCCTATCTCCCCACTGCCTCAAGAAAGCACCATCTAGAGCTTCAATCCCCATAATGGATCCTAGAGCCAATCCTCTAAACCACTTCCTCACCTCACCATCCAGGCTCTGGATGAAGACTCTCATCCAGACATCTTCATTTTCAATGTTGAGGTTGTCTGCATAACTGTAGAAGGCAGCCAGGTGCTCTTCGACAGTCATGTCTCCTTCCCCAGTGAACTTGGGCATATATTTCAAGTAATCCCCTGCAGGGAGAGGATTCACAGGATGGGGTAGGACTAAAGGAGCATATCTGGAAACGACTATGGCGTCCATTATATTCAGAGGGGGATTAGCGCCGGCCATAGGAATATTAGGTGGAGGAGAGCTGTGAGGAGAGGGAGTTCACGAAGGGGCTACTGGGAATGAGTCCTGAAGTGGAGTGGGAAAGAAGAGGGGATTTAAGGAGAAGGCTAACAAGCTCAAGTCAGTAGGTTTTTTTCTTTGTACAAGAGTGGTAAAGATAGGGGTGGGGAAATATTCTGTAGTTCTGAGTCTGCGCCAAGGCACAGTTTCAGGGGAGAGGGGAGTGACAAAGTCTTGTCTCTTTGGTCCCAGACCAGGAGAGGAAAACTCAACAGGAACACTTCCGAAATTTAGGAAACGGGAAACTCCAAAAACGGGTCTGTCAAGGAACTGAGGAGGAGAAGAAGGAGTTCCCACAAAAGGATATGATGGGTTACCTGGTTCGGTGGTGGATGCTTCTTCTTCCGAGGCCTTCCCCTTTCTGAGCACCGCTTCTGGATTTGTTTCAGGCGTAGCTAGAGCCAACTGTGGATGAGACCGCGTATGCCTGCCTCTGAAAGCCACAATTACTAGAGCAGGTTCTCCCCAGTGGATTTTTCATAATCGAGTCGCCAGGTGCATAGCAGCAATCTTGATAATTTCGATATCTGATGCACCTTCAGAATCAGTTAATCGTTGTCATTCAATCCTGGGGAAAATATTCAACTTCGTCCCCGACAACGATGCTAGAAATGTTAGCGTCGGAAGTCACTCCTGGATTGCAGCAGGAGCAGATCCCGACACCCATTAGTTTAATGTCATGATTTGTTTATAAAGGGATGATCAGATGGAAGTAAACTCAGAACAATATCGTCTCAACTCTGAAACTAGGCCAGGCATGCATGAGCAAGTGAGGTCTTAGATAAAATTCAAACAGTGAGTTGCAATAAGGGTGAGTAGGGGGAAGACTTGTATCAGAAGAGTGCGAGGGTCTTTCATAAACATCAGGTTCATAACAGAGTAAAGAAGAAAGCGTCCAAACACAAGATCCTCTTATATTCAAACACAGAAGACCAGGGAATACAATAATGCAATGACAAATCCTTTATCATAACATAACTGTAACAATTCATGCGAATCATTCGATCATGAACTCTCTGGTATGAGACGAAAACATAGACCGGGTAAAGAAACTGTTTGTCATAAAACCAGAAATCTCAGATACAGATGCACAACCAGGAAACCAGAGTGGTTGTTGAAACTTTACAGTTGGGAGCTTTTCTCTACCATCGATCCCCCCATTTCAAAAATACAAAACTGAGTCTATATGCCCAGGAAAATTCACCTCACAGAAGCGTGTACAGTCACTCAAATCTTGGTCTCTCTTCAGTCAAACTCGTACCAATATCTTTCTTTAAATTCCACCTTAACTACGCATGGCTCCTGTAAGGAAGGTAGCTGAACCATGAAGTGCTCGGCTAGCGTGTGCAGCCTTCTCTGTCGAGTCAAGGATTTTGGCATGGATTCATTGAGAGAATCGGTACGCAGGACCTCTGCGAACAGGCGGCTCTCCATACCCTCCATTTCTCTCATTTAATGAGTGAAGGGAGGTTTCAACCACCTTCTCTTGCCTTCATTTACTTCAATACTAGTAACAGTATTAAGATCGGGTCCGATGGCGCGTAGAGATCATGATGATCCCTTTTGCAACTAAAATCGGTGCCTTTGGCCTTCTCTATGTAGCTCTTTCTTCTTCCCAAGTGACCATGAGTTGTGACCAAATGCTTTCCACGTTTGCGAGTATGAACGGGCTAATCTTTGCTGATTGAAATCGCGATGAGTGATATGCCGAGAAGGCTTAATCTGGCACCACGTGTCCTTATGAGATCTATCGGCCTTGAGCTCACCCGACACCCTTATGGGCCCGGGTACAGGACTCTCCTGGCATATCATGCATCGGGACATAACGGAGTTTCTTTTTGCACCTTGGAGTCACGACGAGCGAAACCCCGAGATGGCTCAGTTTGTCACCAAGTGTCCCCTTTGACTGGATGACCGAAAATTCTTCGTGATGTCACGGGCCCCAGCTTCTATGCTTTCATCACTATCGGGGTTCGAGATTTCACGATGTTAAACAACACAAAACTCTCACCCCATGAACTCTCGAATGTTGATATACCAGTGTGACTAGATCTGGTGCCACGCATCGCTAGATCGGGTGGCCCAGATTCAGCCTTGAAATATAAGGGCTTTCTTTGGTGCCATATGTTGGGTAACTTGGCAACTCCGAGATCTTGATAACCGTTGATCCGCTTCGTGGATGGATCTCGGCTGTAGACATCAAACCTTGCCTGCTCCCTTGAATTGTAACCGAAAAGTTGGTCCTTCCACTGCTGCACTTGGGCATTTCGTGCGCAATCTACAGACCTGGTGCTTCTGTGCCTAATGAAAAAAATAATCGCTAACAATTTCTAAAAGTAAAATCTCTTGGGCCTGTTATTTATTCACTTGCTCTTCTTTATTTCTCATACTATTTTAAATCCTACGATCTTTAGGACCTATTCTTTATTCACCTGCTCTTCTTTTCTTTCTTTTCTTCTCCAAACCTTCATGTATCTGACATTAATATTTTCTTTCATGGTGATATTTATCAAGATTCTACCATTTCGAGCTATGTGACCATAATTGTGGAATTTTTAACGCTCAATGTTGTGGGGAGTCACATAGGTATTTCTTATCTAAATGTTTCTTCCATATGATCTGCAATCTACAACCTTATGTCCAAAGTTAGTACAATTAAAACAATGGCCAGAAAAAAAATTTACATACCTGGTAATGAATAATCTTATTTTTAGTGTAGTCCTTCTTAATTCTTTCCTTTGGTGATCACGATCTTTTCTTATATTGATTCCATCATCATGATTGAAGCTTCTTTGTTGTCTGAATGTAGAGGGTCTTCTTTCATATATGTCTCGTCTATAATCTTCTTCTTGAGTCTTCTGCACTTCTGGAATGTTCTCCTATGGGGGCTTGCATTCTTCCTTCTTCATAGAACCTTTACTGACTTATACGTAACTCTTAGGCTTCTATTCATTTTTCCCTTCCGGTGGCCTGCAAAATGTCTCTTCAATGTTCTTGCTGAGCTTGACGATTTTAACTCTCAATGTGACAACTTCTTCTTCAAGATCCTCAAACTCTTCTTCTTTCTTCATCATCTCAATCTTCATGACTTATTTTTTTCTCTTTACTTCTTCAAGTTGGGTCTTCAAAGTGATTATTTCTTCTTGACCAAATTCTTCTTCAATAAGGCTTAAATCCCTATTTCTTTCCTTGAGATGATATTTTAAAATATTCTTTGTCTTCTCTGCTTCCTTGTTTTATGCTACTATTTTGGCTTCCAAACACTACTTGTAACACACCCAACCCCTTAAAAGGTATTTTAAGCGATGGGGCATAGAATCTTGTTTCCCCTAAACCATGTCACATCCTCTTTCTGGGATATCCATCACATTCTACTAGTCAATATATTTCCAACCATTGTCTCCATGCTCAAATCCGAGCTCAGGATCGAGAGATAGGTCCTTCCAAAGTTCTTCGGGTGTTATTAGTCAAGGGACACGTGGCATCCACATGAGTCCATATCATACATGTCATCCAGAATTCCCTGAACTCTTGGAGCTCCCAATGCTCCTGCATCTATGGTGGAGATCCATCCACCGTTAATACCTACAACAAATCTTCGTCCTTGTTAAGGTATACACCTAAAGATAATTCAATGTTCAGTGCTTCGACACTGAGTGCTCCTTTTTTGTCTACGCGCGAAACCTCCGAGAGTATCGAACTCCCAAAGTCTCGTAATCTTTCCACGTGGCTTCAGCCTTCAGCCCTTCGGTCCCTCTACAACACTACACCCTAAATATTCCAGAGTTCCTATCTCCTGAAATTCTGAAACACTGCCACATCGCTCTAGTCCTTTTAACATATCCTCAACGCCATGCTCCAAACCTCTGGAGTCCCTAAGTCCTGGACTCCTGAAGGACCCACTCTTGCATGTGGAGTCATACTAGATACGAGGGAAAATATAGGTGGGTCCCTCATGATCCTCCCACCAGATGGACTAAGCACTGAGTACTAGGTGTGATATGTGGACAAAGAAGTGATGACACATGGAACCTTCAGAGTGTGACACGTGTCACGTGTTAATGGGCACATAGGTTTTGCAATACGTGCAAATACAAGCGACACGTGGCTTGTCAAACATGGGTCCACATCACCTTGGGTGACGTCAGCACGCCACATCATCTCAAACTAAAATCCCTCCAAACCCTCTGATCTCACGGTCAAGATGTGTCTACGTAGATCTCGGGATCTATGGCCTCCGTCGCTTCACAACTTTGGAGTTTGGGGATTTCATGGTGTAATCCTCCCCTTACTCTTGGAGTAGGTCAATGTGGAATTGAACATGGAGTAGATCCAACGATCGGAGAGGGGCCCAATGTGTCCTCAAATCAATGGTCCCCGTCACTTTGACCTCTCAGAGTAGGTTAGAGATGAACTGACCACTATCTAGATCAGACAGTCATGAGTGGTCCCAAATATCCTCTAGATCGACATCTCTCATTAATTCATGACTCTGGCATTCATATATTTTGACACTACAGCAGCACCATTCTCTTGAAGTGGGACTTTGATGAAGTACCATATGAAAAACCCTCCACTGGTTGATCGACCGGTCATGAAGGGTTCCCAACGGACTCCCCAAATCAATGACTCACAACATTTCCCAATTTCATCATTAGGATTTTTTGGTATTTTTGAAGTTGTGACATCCCAGATTTCTGAACCCCTAGAGCTCCAAAGCTAATAAGAACTTAGCACCATTTGGACTAGCACAAGGTTCCCAAACCTTAGTCATATGGGTCCTCTAAAAATCCTCGTGGGATACACGCTTAACTCTTGGATGGGAATTTTTTAAGGATGTGGGTACAAGCCCTTGGTCACACAGGTGAAAGTTTTGAAAGGTACAACCCCCAGTTTCATTCTACAAGCATTAATCCTCATGAGCTTGTGAATACTTCAAATGAGCTGTAGGAATACTCCTTGTGCTTCTCCCAAAATATTTAGAAATTAAAGAGTTCTTAATCCCTTCATGTCTTTCTAAGGTTCTGCACACCTTATCACTACCTCTCCTGAGCTTAACATACCACTTTCTCAGGAGATCCAAATCACTAGAAGTGTAAATATGCACATATGAAAATTGGGCCTATGATTAGCAAAATCACAGTTATTTTCCTCTAATTCAAGACAATACAAGAGGATTTAGTACTTATGTGTACAAATCATATTCGACCATATAGGTCCTTAATTGATTAAATACACAATCAAGAAAAATATAAAGGAACACAGTCTAACCATCAAGCAAACATGCACATCCCTGAAACATTCATAGGATATCCAACTTTGTTTTACAATCACAATTCAGTTCTGTAGGGTATGAGAATACTTATATATTACAAAATCCAGCAACTAACAGACTGTGGGTGTCCTCCTTTCCACCCAACTGTAAGTTCAGAGGAATTCACTCATAGCACTTTGGCCACCCCCGTGCCAAGATGTGATATGACTGTGGAACTTATTCCATTTTTCAAAGACTCTCTCTGTCATAGTAGCTCTGCGAGGTTTATCAGATGCGTCCTCGACATCAAGCTCGAGGCCTTCCTTTTTTCTTTTTCATATTTGGGTTGCACTTTCCCCTATGTGCATGTTCTCTTGTCTGGTGTCTCTCCTCCTCTCCCCTATGAACTGTCTATGTGTTTATGTTTTTTTTCCTCCTTTCCTAGGATGGTTATCGACTTATCCTATTCCTTCTGTCAAAAGGAAACTCAGGTCAACCTAGTCTACCAGACCTTGGGTACTTTGGCATGACATTCTTCAGTCAAACAATAATACATTTACATTGTTCTCATGTCACAACATGGTAATCATGATTAATGATTAATTACAAGCTAGGGGAAACAGGGGTATTACAATCCCCTCCCCCTAAAAAGGAACACCGTCCTCAGTGTTCTTTCTTAGTAACACCTGTCATGCCTCTGTCATTTAGCTACTTCAGAAATATTGATCCTCTTTGTGGGTCAATTCCTTTCACACTCTTGGTCTTCGTCACCTGCCTTCGATAATCTTGGACAACAAGCATATTAATCACAATTTCATGCAAAAACATTTTACTATTGTTCAAAATTCAAGAGGAAAATTTTCATAATTTAGCACACAACTTATCCGTGTAGTTCATGGATTTGTATCCACATGGATGCCTTGTTATTTTGGATCATTTTTTTTCCTAGACATACCCATTGTGTGCATGATCCCAATCAGTAGTGTATGAGATTTTTCAAAGTGTCCTCTTCCTTTTGGTCACTCACCCTCTAGCTCCAGGCTTAGGAATCTCCTTCTCTGCTATATAGTTCCTCAGTCGATCCATCTTTCCTTGCCAAGGATTTCTTGCACAAGAATAATTTCAGAGATTTCATTGAGCCTTGTAGTTTGAGGCGTCCCTCAGAATTTCTCTGTCGAGGTGTCCCTCCGGCTTGTGTTGCCGCAACACAACATATTCTAGGTGATCATGGCTTACACAGGGTTCTCATGTCCCAATCAATAGCCTTTTTCATGCTTTCCATATTGACAACCTTCACCTGTCCTCTCAAGACAAATGTTTTTCGTCTCATGTGTATCAAAGGTATACAAAAATTATGAGATATTATCATCAATTTCAAATTCAGAATTTTCTTGCAAATTTGTTACCCACAGATTTCCACATTCCACATTTATTTTCAAATTTGTTCCACACAGGAACCAAATTTTCCAGTATGGGACCTTCTTCCCAATAGTAGTTAGCTCAACAGGAAATTGGTCTTCCTTATGGACTTACAATACTTCCATATCCAAGACCCTTTTCTCCCTGCAATTTTCACATTCCTCATCCAAACAAATTGTTAGTTTTCATGCACTTTATATTTACAAAACTATGCATACTAACATTCCAAGTTATTTTCATCTTTTCAAGGATACAAAGAGAAAGGAAATATCATTATTTACATATGAATCCTTTCAACATACCATTTTTTTTTCCAAGTGCAATTCATATATCAAATAAATTTAATCAGTGTGCCAATATCTCCATGGCCACATCCATACCCAATGTACCCTTACATTGGTTTTACATTATTATATTTCATGTCAGGCACTTTTTCCAAGGGGTGTTGGAACTCATCCCCCTTATTACCATATGGATTCTCTGTCCATATTTATTAATATAATAGAACCATATTTTTTTCTTTGAATCGACCACAGCCTCAAATCATCACTCATGAAAATCAAAGTTTCACATGAATTCCTTCAAGCATTTCTTTCCTTACCGATAATCAGGGTACCAACATTTTGGGTCACCTAATTTCTCTCCTTACCAATCGTACAACTCTGTAGAGTACTGGAAGATACTTCTTCCACAATGGGAAGCCCTATGCGTGCCCCATTCTTTTACCACATGCATCTTCTCAAGGCATTAAATCAACGTGTTGTCTATGAGCACCTTTGTTTCCAATCATTCCTTGATTGGTCAATGTAGACATATTATTTCACGAATTCTTTCAAGGGTCACAATGATGCAAGGTCGAACTTAAACCCTGTCAGATCCTTCTTAAATTCCCACAAAATTCAAAACTGGACTCACAAATCACCCACATAACCCAATCAAAATATGATTTTACACAACATTAACACGTGGGTTCCTTGTAGGTTCACCCATCGATCATTCACAGATCAACGTTTCACAATGATTGCAGAACCCCAATGTGCTCGCTCTTTATTGGAGAGTGTTATCACTGAAATTTCGTCCGCACAGGGCGACAAGAACTCTGCATCGTCAACACAGAAAAACAGTCATTCATGGCACAAGGTTAATTCCACAGCACAACAAAAGGGTCAAAACTATACAAAATGGCCAAAAAATTACAAGGCGCTTTGCACCCACTGGGCGCGCGCGCGCATGCGCGTAACAGCTTCGTAAAGGGCGCGCATATGTGCACGATGCGCGACTGTGGGGTAAAAAACCCGCGCGCCTGCTAAACGACGCATTTATGAAACTGGTCGGCCTCCCAACCACTAATGGATCGGCTCCCAAGTCGATTTGACACCAAATCAAAGCTCAATCCGCGTGGGGGGGCTGGTCAAAGACCTAATTGTGCCCTAAAGAGCCCCTCTTCACATTCAAAAGAGGTTGCATAATAACCCAAT